>CAKAJE020001214.1:0-55852 GCA_916610135.2 Macropis europaea | reverse complement strand
GGTAGGGCGAACAGAGACCCGATTAGATCATTTTACATTAAGGTTAATATAAGAATTCAGGAAAATTCTATCACATTTGTTCAATTTACGTCGCTCCTATTTCAGATAGCGTATTGGGCTAAGCGGCATCTCAAAGCGCATGAAATGCGAGTAAAATGCACTGTTAAACTTCTAGGGTAGGGCAAACAGAGACCCGATCAGATCATTTTATATTATGGTTAACTTAAGAATACAGCAAAATTCAATCACATTTGTTCAATTTACGTCGCTCATATTTCAGATAGCGTATTGGGATAAGCGGCATCTCAAAGCGAAAGAAATGGCGAGTAAAATGCACTAATAAACTTCTAGGGTAGGGCAAACAGAGAACCGATTAGATCATTTTATATTTTGGTTAATATAAGAATTCAGCGAAATTCTATCACATTTGTTCAATTTACGTCGCTCTTATTTCAGATAGCTTATTGGGCTAAGCGGAATCTCAAAGAGCATGAAATCATAAGTGAAATGCACTATTAAACTTCTAGGGCAGGGCGAACAGAGACCCGATTAGATCATTTTACATTAAGGTTAATATAAGAATTCAGTGAAATTCTATCACATTTGTTCAATTTACGTCGCTCCCATTTCAGATAGCGTATTAGGCTAAGCGGCATCTCAAAGCGCATGAAATGGCGAGTAAAATGCACTATTAAATTTCTCGGGTAGGGCAAACAGAGACCCGATTAGATCATTTTACATTAAGGTTAATATAAGAATTCAGGGAAATTCTATCACATTTGTTCAATTTACGTCGCTCCTGTTTCAGATAGCGTATTGGGCTAAGCGGCATCACGAAGCGCATGAAATGGCGAGTAAAATGCACTGTTAAATTTCCAGGGTAGTGCACACAGAGACCCGATTAGATCATTTTATATTATGGTTCATTTAAGAATTCAGCAAAATTCCATCACATTTGTTCAATTTACGTCCTTCCTATTTCAGATAGCGTACCGGGCTATGCGGCATCTTAAAGCGCGTGGAATGGCGAGTGAAATCCACTATTAAACTTCTATGATAGGGCAATCAGAGACCCGATTAGATCATTTTATATTTTGGGTAATACAAGAATTCAGCGAAATTCTATCACATTTGTTCAATTTACGTCGCTCCTATTTCAGACAGCGTACTGGGCTAGGCGGCATCTTAAAGCGCGTGGAATGGCGAGTAAAATGCACTGTTAAACTTCTAGGATAAGACAAACAGAGACCCGATTAGATCATTTTATATTACGGTTAATATAAGAATTCAGCGTAATTCTATCACATTTGTTCAACTTACGTCGCTCCTATTTCAGATAGCTTATTGGGCTAAGCGGCATCTCAAAGCGCATGAATGACGAGTGAAATGCACTATTAGTCGTCTATGGTAGGGCGAACAGAGACCCGATTAGATCATTTTACATTAAGGTTAATATAAGAATTCAGGGAAATTCTATCACATTTCTTCAATTTACGTCGCTCCTATATCAGATAGCGTATTGGGCTAAGCGGAATCTCAAAGCGCATGAAATGTCGAATAAAATGCACTATTAAACTTCTAGGCTAGGGCGAACAGAGAGCTGATTAAATCATTTTACATTACGGTTAATAAAAGATTTCAGCGAAATTCTATCACATTTGTTCAATTTACATCGCTCCTATTTCAGATACTGTACTGGGCTAGGCGGCATCTTAAAGCGCGTGGAATGGCGAGTAAAATGCACTATTAAACTTCTATGATAGGGCAATCAGAGACCTGATTAAATCATTTTATATTTTGGTTAATATAAGAATTCAGCGAAATTGTATCACATTTGTTCAATTTACGTCGCTCCTATTTCAGATAGCGTCATGGGCTAAGCGGCATCTCAAAGCGCATGAAATGACGAGTGAAATGCACTATGAGACTTCTATGGTAGGGCGAACAGAGACCCGATTAGATCATTTTACATTAAGGTTAATATAAGAATTCAGGAAAATTCTATCACATTTGTTCAATTTACGTCGCTCCTATTTCAGATAGCGTATTGGGCTAAGCGGCATCTCAAAGCGCATGAAATGCGAGTAAAATGCACTGTTAAACTTCTAGGGTAGGGCAAACAGAGACCCGATTAGATCATTTTATATTATGGTTAACTTAAGAATTCAGCAAAATTCAATCACATTTGTTCAATTTACGTCGCTCATATTTCAGATAGCGTATTGGGATAAGCGGCATCTCAAAGCGAAAGAAATGGCGAGTAAAATGCACTAATAAACTTCTAGGGTAGGGCAAACAGAGACCCGATTAGATCATTTTATATTTTGGTTAATATAAGAATTCAGCGAAATTCTATCACATTTGTTCAATTTACGTCGCTCTTATTTCAGATAGCTTATTGGGCTAAGCGGAATCTCAAGAGCATGAAATCATAAGTGAAATGCACTATTAAACTTCTAGGGCAGGGCGAACAGAGACCCGATTAGATCATTTTACATTAAGGTTAATATAAGAAATCAGTGAAATTCTATCACATTTGTTCAATTTACGTCGCTGCCATTTCAGATAGCGTATTGGGCTAAGCGGCATCTCAAAGCGCATGAAATGGCGAGTAAAATGCACTATTAAATTTCTCGGGTAGGGCAAACAGAGACCCGATTAGATCATTTTATATTATGGTTAATTTAAGAATTCATCAAAATTCTATGACATTTGTTCAATTTACGTCGCTCCTATTTCAGATAGAGTACTGGGCTGGACGGCATCTTAGAGCGCGTGGAATGGCGAGTGAAATGCACTATTAAACTTCTGGGGTAGGGCGAACAGAGACCCGATTAGATCATTTTTCATTAAGATTAATATAAGTATTCAGGGAAATTCTATCACATTTGTTCAATTTACGTCGCTCCTATTTCAGATAGCCTACTGGGCTAAGCGGCATCTCAAAGCGCATGAAATGACGAGTGAAATGCACTATTAAACTTCAAGGGCAGGGCGAACAGAGACCCGATTAGATCATTTTACATTAAGGTTAATATAAGAATTCAGGGAAATTCTATCACATTTCTTCAATTTACGTCGCTCCTATATCAGATAGCGTATTGGGCTAAGCGGAATCTCAAAGCGCATGAAATGTCGAATAAAATGCACTATTAAACTTCTAGGCTAGGGCGAACAGAGAGCTGATTAAATCATTTTACATTTCGGTTAATAAAAGATTTCAGCGAAATTCTATCACATTTGTTCAATTTACATCGCTCCTATTTCAGATACTGTACTGGGCTAGGCGGCATCTTAAAGCGCGTGGAATGGCGAGTAAAATGCACTATTAAACTTCTATGATAGGGCAATCAGAGACCTGATTAAATCATTTTATATTTTGGTTAATATAAGAATTCAGCGAAATTGTATCACATTTGTTCAATTTACGTCGCTCCTATTTCAGATAGCGTCATGGGCTAAGCGGCATCTCAAAGCGCATGAAATGACGAGTGAAATGCACTATGAGACTTCTATGGTAGAGCGAACAGAGACCCTATTAGATCATTTTACATTAAGGTTAATATAAGAATTCAGGAAAATTCTATCACATTTGTTCAATTTACGTCGCTCCTATTTCAGATAGCGTATTGGGCTAAGCGGCATCTGAAAGCGCATGAAATGCGAGTAAAATCCACTGTTAAACTTCTAGGGTAGGGCAAACAGAGAGCCGATTAGATCATTTTATATTATGGTTAATTTAAGAATTCAGCAAAATTCTATCACATTTGATCAATTTACGTCGCTCCTATTTCAGATAGCGTACTGGGCTAGACGGCATCTTAAAGCGCGTGGAATGGCGAGTAAAATGCACTATTAAACTTCTATGATAGGGCAATCAGAGACCCGATTAGATCATTTTATATTTTGGTTAATACAAGAATTCAGCGAAATTCTATCACGTTTGTTCAATTTACGTCGCTACTATTTCAGATTGGTTATTGGGCTAAGCGGCATCTCAAAGCACATGGAATGTCGAGTGAAATGCACTGTTAAACGTCTAGGGTAGGGCAAACAGATACCCGATTAGATCATTTTATATTATGGTTAATTTAAGAATTCAGCAATACTCTATCACATTTGTGCAATTTACGTCGTTCCTATTTCAGATAGCGTATTGGACTAAGCGGCATCTTAAAGCGCGTGGAATGGCGATTGAAATTCACTATTAAACTTCTATGATAGGGCAATCAGAGACTCGATTAGATCATTTTATATTTTGGTTAATACAAGAATTCAGCGAAATTCTATCACGTTTGTTCAATTTATGTCGCTCCTATTTCAGATAGCTTATTGGGCTAAGCGGAGTCTCAAAGCGCATGAAATCATGAGTGAAATGCACTATTAAACTTCAAGGGCAGGGCGAACAGAGACCCGATTAGATCATTTTACATTAAGGTTAATATAAGAATTCAGGGAAATTCTATCACATTTGTTCAATTTACGTCGCTCCCATTTCAGATAGCGTATTCGGCTAAGCGGCATCTCAAAGCGCATGAAATGGCGAGTAAAATGCACTGTTAAACTTCCAGGGTAGTGCACACAGAGACCCGATTAGATCATTTTATATTATGGTTCATTTAAGACTTCAGCAAAATTCCATCACATTTGTTCAATTTACGTCCTTCCTATTTCAGATAGCGTACCGGGCTATGCGGCATCTTAAAGCGCG
The DNA here is from genome assembly GCA_916610135.2 of Macropis europaea. NCBI lineage: Eukaryota > Metazoa > Arthropoda > Insecta > Hymenoptera > Melittidae > Macropis > Macropis europaea. Next base: position 51,141 of record CAKAJE020001214.1, on the reverse strand, counting down.
TGGAATGGCGAGTGAAATCCACTATTAAACTTCTATGATAGGGCAATCAGAGACCCGATTAGATCATTTTATATTTTGGTTAATACAAGAATTCAGCGAAATTCTATCACATTTGTTCAATTTACGTCGCTCCTATTTCAGACAGCGTACTGGGCTAGGCGGCATCTTAAAGCGCGTGGAATGGCGAGTAAAATGCACTGTTAAACTTCTAGGATAAGACAAACAGAGACCCGATTAGATCATTTTATATTACGGTTAATATAAGAATTCAGCGTAATTCTATCACATTTGTTCAACTTACGTCGCTCCTATTTCAGATAGCTTATTGGGCTAAGCGGCATCTCAAAGCGCATGAAATGACGAGTGAAATGCACTATTAGTCTTCTATGGTAGGGCGAACAGAGACCCGATTAGATCATTTTACATTAAGGTTAATATAAGAATTCAGGGAAATTCAATCACATTTCTTCAATTTACGTCGCTCCTATATCGGATAGCGTATTGGGCTAAGCGGAATCTCAAAGCGCATGAAATGTCGAATAAAATGCACTATTAAACTTCTAGGCTAGGGCGAACAGAGAGCTGATTAAATCATTTTACATTACGGTTAATAAAAGATTTCAGCGAAATTCTATCACATTTGTTCAATTTACATCGGTCCTATTTCAGATACTGTACTGGGCTAGGCGGCATCTTAAGGCGCGTGGAATGGCGAGTAAAATGCACTATTAAACTTCTATGATAGGGCAATCAGAGACCTGATTAAATCATTTTATATTTTGGTTAATATAAGAATTCAGGGAAATTCTATCACATTTGTTCAATTTACGTCGCTCCTATTTCAGATAGCTTATTGGGCTAAGCGGCATCTCAAAGCGCATGAAATTACGAGTGAAATGCACTATTAAACTTCGATGATAGGGCAAACAGAGACCCGATTAGGTCATTTTATATTTTGGTTAATACAAGAATTCAGCGAAATTCTATCAGATTTGTTCCATTTACGTCGCTCCTATTTCAGATAGCGTATTGGACTAAGCGGCATCTCAAAGCGCGTGGAATGGCGATTGAAATGCACTATTAAACTTCCAAGACAGGGCAATCAGAGACGCGATTAGATCATTTTATATTTTGGTTAATATAAGAATTCAGCGAAATTCTGTCACATTTGTTCAATTTACGTCGCTCCTATTTCAGATAGCGTACTGGGCTAGACGGCATCTTAAAGCGCGTGGAATGGCGAGTAAAATGCACTATTAAACTTCTATGATAGGGCAAACAGAGAGTCGATTAGATCATTTTGTATTTTGGTTAATATAAGAATTTAGCGAAATTGTATCACATTCATTCAATTTACGTCGCTCCTATTTCAGATAGCGTAATGGGCTAAGCGGCATCTCAAAGCGCATGAAATGACGAGTGAAATGCACTATTAGACTTCTATAGTAGGGCGAACAGAGACCCGATTAGTTCATTTTACATTAAGGTTAATATAAGATTTCAGCGAAATTCTATCACATTTGTTCAATTTACATCGCTCCTATTTCAGATAGCGTACTGGGCTAGGCGGCATCTTAAAGCGCGTGGAATGGCGAGTAAAATGCACTATTAAACTTCTATGGTAGGGCGAACAGAGACCCTATTAGATCATTTTACATTAAGGTTAATAAAAGAATTCAGGAAAATTCTATCACATTTGTTCAATTTACGTCGCTCCTATTTCAGATAGCGTATTGGGCTAAGCGGCAGCTCAAAGCGCATGAAATGCCAGTAAAATGCACTATTAAACTTCTATGATAGGGCAAACAGAGAGTCGATTAGATCATTTTGTATTTTGGTTAATATAAGAATTTAGCGAAATTGTATCACATTCATTCAATTTACGTCGCTCCTATTTCAGATAGCGTAATGGGCTAAGCGGCATCTCAAAGCGCATGAAATGACGAGTGAAATGCACTATTCGACTTCTATGGTAGGGCGAACAGAGACCCGATTAGATCATTTTACATTAAGGTTAATATAAGAATTCAGGGAAATTCTATCACATTTGTTCAATTTACGTCGCTCCCATTTCAGATAGCGTATTGGGCTAAGCGGCATCTCAAAGCACATGAAATGGCGAGTAAAATGCACTATTAAATTTCTTGGGTAGGGCAAACAGAGACCCGATTAGATCATTTTATATTATGGTTAATTTAAGAATTCATCAAAATTCTATCACATTTGTTCAATTACGTCGCTCCTATTTCAGATAGCGTACTGGGCTAGACGGCATCGTAGAGCGCGTGGAATGGCGAGTAAAGTGCACTATTAAACTTCTATGATAGGGCAAACAGAGATTCGATTAGATCATTTTACATTAATGTTAATATAAGTATTCAAGGAAATTCTATCACATTTGTTCAATTTACCTCGCTCCTATTTCAGATAGCCTACTGGGCTAAGCGGCATCTCAAAGCGCATGAAATGACGAGTGAAATGCACTATTAGACTTCTATGGTAGGGCGAACAGAGACCCGATTAGATCATTTTACATTAAGGTTAATATAAGAATTCAGGGAAATTCTATCACATTTGTTCAATTTACGTCGCTCCCATTTCAGATAGCGTATTGGGCTAAGCGGCATCTCAAAGCACATGAAATGGCGAGTAAAATGCACTATTAAATTTCTTGGGTAGGGCAAACAGAGACCCGATTAGATCATTTTATATTATGGTTAATTTAAGAATTCATCAAAATTCTATCACATTTGTTCAATTTACATCGCTCCTATTTCAGATACTGTACTGGGCTAGGCGGCATCTTAAGGCGCGTGGAATGGCGAGTAAAATGCACTATTAGACTTCTATGATAGGGCAATCAGAGACCTGATTAAATCATTTTATATTTTGGTTAATATAAGAATTCAGCGAAATTGTATCACATTTGTTCAATTTACGTCGCTCCTATTTCAGATAGCGTCATGGGCGAAGCGGCATCTCAAAGCGCATGAAATGACGAGTGAAATGCACTATGAGACTTCTATGGTAGGGCGAACAGAGACCCGATTAGATCATTTTACATTAAGGTTAATATAAGAATTCAGGAAAATTCTATCACATTTGTTCAATGTACGTCGCTCCTATTTCAGATAGCGTATTGGGCTAAGCGGCATCTGAAAGCGCATGAAATGCGAGTTAAATCCACTGTTAAACTTCTAGGGTAGGGCAAACAGAGACCCGATTAGATCATTTTATATTATGGTTAATTTAAGAATTCAGCAAAATTCTATCACATTTGATCAATTTACGTCGTTCCTATTTCAGATAGCGTAATGGGCTAGTCGGCATCTTAAAGCGCGTGGAATGGCGAGTGAAATGCACTATTAAACTTCTATGATAGGGCAATCAGAGACCCGATTAGATCATTTTATATTTTGGTTAATACAAGTATTCAGCGAAATTCTATCACATTCGTTCTATTTACGTCGCTCCTATTTCAGATTGCTTATTGGGCTAAGCGGCATCTCAAAGCACGTGGAATGTCGAGTGAAATGCACTGTTAAACGTCTAGGGTAGGGCAAACAGAGACCCGATTAGATCATTTTATATTATGGTTAATTTAAGAATTCAGCAATATTCTATCACATTTGTTCAATTTACGTCGTTCCTATTTCAGATAGCGTACTGGGCTAGGCTGCATCTTAAAGCGCGTGGAATGGCGAGTAAAATGCTCCACTAAACTTCTATGATCGGGCAATCAGAGACCCGACTAGATCATTTTATATTTTGGTTAATATAAGAATTCAGGGAAATTCTATCACATTTGTTCAATTTACGTCGCTCCTATTTCAGATATCTTATTGGGCTAAGCGGCATCTCAAAGCGCATGAAATTACGAGTGAAATGCACTATTAAACTTCGATGATAGGGCAAACAGAGACCCGATTAGGTCATTTTATATTTTGGTTAATACAAGAATTCAGCGAAATTCTATCACATTTGTTCCATTTACGTCGCTCCTATTTCAGATAGCGTATTGGACTAAGCGGCATCTCAAAGCGCGTGGAATGGCGATTGAAATGCACTATTAAACTTCCATGATAGGGCAATCAGAGACGCGATTAGATCATTTTATATTTTGGTTAATATAAGAATTCAGCGAAATTCTATCACATTTGTTCAATTTACGTCGCTCCTATTTCAGATAGCGTACTGGGCTAGACGGCATCTTAAAGCGCGTGGAATGGCGAGTAAAATGCACTATTAAACTTCTATGATAGGGCAAACAGAGAGTCGATTAGATCATTTTGTATTTTGGTTAATATAAGAATTTAGCGAAATTGTATCACATTCATTCAATTTACGTCGCTCCTATTTCAGATAGCGTAATGGGCTAAGCGGCATCTCAAAGCGTATGAAATGACGAGTGAAATGCACTATTAGACTTCTATGGTAGGGCGAACAGAGACCCGATTAGATCATTTTACATTAAGGTTAATATAAGAATTCAGGGAAATTCTATCACATTTGTTCAATTTACGTCGCTCCTATTTCAGATAGCGTATTGGGCTAAGCGGAATCTCAAAGCGCATGAAATGTCGAATAAAATGCACTATTAAACTTCTAGGCTAGGGCGTACAGAGAGCTGATTAAATCATTTTACACTACGGTTAATAAAAGATTTCAGCGAAATTCTATCACATTTGTTCAATTCTATCGCTCCTATTTCAGATAGCGTACTGGGCTAGGCGGCATCTTAAAGCGCGTGGAATGGCGAGTAAAATGCACTATTAAACTTCTATGGTAGGGCGAACAGAGACCCTATTAGATCATTTTACATTAAGGTTAATAAAAGAATTCAGGAAAATTCTATCACATTTGTTCAATTTACGTCGCTCCTATTTCAGATAGCGTATTGGGCTAAGCGGCAGCTCAAAGCGCATGAAATGCCAGTAAAATGCACTATTAAACTTCTATGATAGGGCAAACAGAGAGTCGATTAGATCATTTTGTATTTTGGTTAATATAAGAATTTAGCGAAATTGTATCACATTCATTCAATTTACGTCGCTCCTATTTCAGATAGCGTAATGGGCAAAGCGGCATCTCAAAGCGCATGAAATGACGAGTGAAATGCACTATTAGACTTCTATGGTAGGGTGAACAGAGACCCGATTAGATCATTTTACATTAAGGTTAATATAAGAATTCAGGGAAATTCTATCACATTTGTTCAATTTACGTCGCTCCCATTTCAGATAGCGTATTGGGCTAAGCGGCATCTCAAAGCGCATGAAATGGCGAGTAAAATGCACTATTAAATTTCTTGGGTAGAGCAAACAGAGACCCGATTAGATCATTTTATATTATGGTTAATTTAAGAATTCATCAAAATTCTATCACATTTGTTCAATTTACGTCGCTCCTATTTCAGATAGCGTACTGGGCTAGACGGCATCGTAGAGCGCGTGGAATGGCGAGTAAAATGCACTATTAAACTTCTATGATAGGGCAAACAGAGATTCGATTAGATCATTTTACATTAATGTTAATATAAGTATTCAGGGAAATTCTCTCACATTTGTTCAATTTACGTCGCTCCTATTTCAGATAGCCTACTGGGCTAAGCGGCATCTCAAAGCGCATGAAATGACGAGTGAAATGCACTATAAGTCTTCTATGGTACGGCGAACAGAGACCCGATTAGATCATTTTACATTAAGGTTAATATAAGAATTCAGGGAGATTCTATCACATTTGTTCAATTTACGTCGCTCCTGTTTCAGATAGCGTATTGGGCTAAGCGGAATCTCAAAGCGCATGAAATGACGAGTGAAATGCACTATTAGACTTCTATGGTAGGGCGAACAGAGACCCGATTAGATCATTTTACATTAAGGTTAATATAAGAATTTAGGGAAATTCTATCACATATGTTCAATTTACGTCGCTCCCATTTCAGATAGCGTACTCGGCTAAGAGGCATCTCAAAGCGCATGATGTGGCGAGTAAAATGCACTATCAAATTTCTTGGGTAGGGCAAACAGAGACCCGATTAGATGATTTTATATTATGGTTAATTTAAGAATTCAGCAAAATTCTATCACATTTGTTCAATTTACGTCGTTCCTATTTCAGATAGCGTAATGCGCTAGGGGGCATCTTAAAGCGCGTGGACTGGCGATTGAAATGCACTATTAAACTTCTATGATAGGGCGATCAGAGACCCAATTAGATCATTTTATATTTTGGTTAATACAAGAATTCAGCGAAATTCTATCACATTTGTACAATTTACGTCGCTCCTATTTCAGATAGCTTTTTGGGCTAAGCGTCATCTCAAAGCGCATGAAATCATGAGTGAAATGCACTTTTAAACTTCTAGGGCAGGGCGAACAGAGACCAGATTAGATCATTTTACATTAAGGTTAATATAAGAATTCAGGGAAATTCTATCACATTTGTTCAATTTACGTCGCTCCTATTTCAGATAGCTTATTGGGCTAAGCGGCATCTCAAAGCGCCTGAAATGACGAGTGAAATTCACTATTAAACTTCTATGATAGGGCAAACAGAGCCCCGATTAGGTCATTTTATATTAAGGTTAATATAAGAATTCAGAGAAATTCTATAACATTTGTTCAATTTACGTCGCTCCTATTTCAGATAGCGTACTGGGCTAGGCGGCATCTTAAAGCGCGTGGAATGGCGAGTAAAATGCACTATTAAACTTCTAGGGTAGGGCAAACAGAGACCCGATTAGATCATTTTATATTATGGTTAATTTAAGAATTCAGCAAAATTCTATCACATTTGTTCCATTTACGTCGCTCCTATTTCAGATAGCGTATTGGGCTAAGCGGCATCTCAAAGCGCATGAAATTGCGAGTAAAATGCAAAATTAAACTTCTATGATACGGCAATCAGAGACCCGATTAGATAATTTTATATTTTGGTTAATATAAGAATTCAGCGAAATTCTATCACACTTGTTCAATTTACATCGCTCCCATTTCAGATAGCGTAATGGGCTAAGCGGCATCTCAAAGCGCATGAAATGACGAGTGAAATGCACTATTAGTCTCCTATGGTAGGGCGAACAGGGCCCGATTAGGTCATTTTACATTAAGGTTAATATAAGATTTCAGGGAAATTCTATCACATATGTTCAATTTACGTCGCTCCCATTTCAGATAGCGTATTCGGCTAAGCGGCATCTCAAAGCGCATGATGTGGCGAGTAAAATGCACTATCAAATTTCTTGGGTAGGGCAAACAGAGACCCGATTAGATCATTTTATATTATGGTTAATTTAAGAATTCAGCAAAATTCTATCACATTTGTTCAATTTACGTCGCTCCTACTTCAGATAGCGTACCGGGCTATGCGGCATCTTAAAGCGCGTGGAATGGCGAGTGAAATCCACTATTAAACTTCTATGATAGGGCAATCAGAGTCCCGTTTAGATCATTTTATATTTTGTTTAATATAAGATGTCAGGGAAATTCTATCACATTTGTTCAATTTACGTCGCTCCTATTTCAGATAGCGTATTGGGCGAAGCGGCATCTCAAAGCGCATGAAATGACGAGTGAAATGCACTATTAGTCTCCTATGGTAGGGCGAACAGGGCCCGATTAGGTCATTTTACATTAAGGTTAATATAAGATTTCAGGGAAATTCTATCACATTTGTTCAATTTACGTCGCTCCTATTTCAGATAGCGTATTGGGCTAAGCGGCATCTCGAAGCGCATGAAATGGCGAGTAAAATGCACTGTTAAAATTCTAGGGTAGGGCAAACAGAAATCCGATTAGATCATTTTATATTATGGTTAATTTAAGAATTCAGCAAAATTCTATCACATTCGTTCAATTTACGTCGTTCGTATTTCAGATAGCGTACTGGGCTAAGCGGCATCTCAAAGAGCATGAAATGGCGAGTATAATGCACTATTAAACTTCTAGGGAAGGGCAAACAGAGACCCGATTAGATCAGTTTGTATTATGGCTAATTTAAGAATTCAGCAAAATTTTATCACATTTGTTCAATTTACGTCGTTCCGATTTCAGATAGCGTACTGGGCTAGGCGGCATCTTAAAGCGCGTGGAATGGCGAGTGAAATGCACTATTAAACTTCTATGATAGGGCAATCAGAGACACGATTAGATCATTTTATATTTTGGTTAATACAAGAATTCAGCGAAATTCTATCACATTTGTTCAATTAACGTCGCTCCTATTTCAGAGAGCTAATTGGGCTATGCGGCATCTGAAAGCGCATGCAATTACGAGTGAAATGCACTGTTAAACTTCTAGGGTAGGGCGAACAGAGACCCGATTAGATCATTTTACATTAAGGTTAATATAAGAATTCAGCGAAATTCTATCACATTTGTTCAATTTACGTCTTTGATATTTCAGATAGCGTATTGGGCTAAGCGGCATCTGAAAGCGTATGAAATGGCGAGTAAAACGCACTATTAAACTTCTAGGGTACGGCAAACAGAGACCCGATTAGATCAGTTTATATTATGGTTAATTTAAGAATTCAGCAAAATTCTATCACATTTGTTCAATTTACGTCGTTCCTATTTCAGATAGCTTATTGGGCTTAGCGGCATCTCAAAGCGCATGAAATGACGAGTGAAATGCACTATTAAACTTCTAGGGTAGGGCAGTCAGAGACCCGATTAGATCATTTTATATTTTGTTTGATATAAGATTTCAGGGAAATACTATCACATTTGTTCTATTTACGTCGCTCCTATTGCAGATAGCGTATTGGGTTAAGCGGCACCTCAAAGCGCATGAAATTGCGAGTAAAATACACTATTAAACTTCTAGGCTAGGGCGAACATAGACCAGATTAGATCATTTTATGTTTTGGTTAATATAAGAATTCTGCGAAATTCTATCACATTTGTTCAAGGTACGTCGCTCCTATTTCAGATAGCGTACTGGGCTAGGCGGCATCTTAAAGCGCGTGGAATGGCGAGTAAAATGCACTCTTAAACTTCTATGACAGGGCAATCAGTGACCCGATTAGATCATTTTATATTTTGGTTAATATAAGAATTCAACGAAATTCTATCACATTTGTAAAATTTACGTCGCTCCTATTACAGATAGCTTATTGGGCTTAGCGGCATCTCAAAGCGCATGAAATGACGAGTGAAATGCACTATTAAACTTCCAGGCTAGGGCGAACAGAGACCCGATTAGATCATTTTACATTCTGGTTAATAAAATAATTCAGCGAAATTCTATCACATTTGTTCAACTTTCGTTGCTCCTATTTCAGATAGCGTATTGGGTTAAGCGGCATCTCAAAGCGCATGAAATGGCGAGTACAATCCACTATTAAACTTCTAGGGTAGGGCAAACAGAGACCCGATTAGATCATTTTATATTATGGTTAATTTAAGAATTCAGCAAGATTCTATCACATTTGTTCAATTTACGTCGCTCCTATTTCGGATAGCGTACTGGGCTAGGCGGCATCCTAAAGCGCGTGGAGTGGCGAGTAAAATGCACTATTAAACATGTATGATAGGGCAATCAGAGACGCGATTAGATCATTCTATATTTTGTTTAATACAAGATTTCAGGGAAATTCTATCACATTTGTTCGATTTACGTCGCTCCTATTTCAGTTAGCGTATTGGGCTAACAGGCATCTCAAAGCGCATGGAATGGCGAATAAAATGGACTATTAAACTTCTAGGGTAGGGCAAACAGAGACCCGATTAGATCATTTTATATTACGGTTAATATAAGAATTCAGGAAAATTCTATCACATTTGTTCAATTTACGTCGCTCCTGTTTCAGATAGCGTATTGGGCTAAGCGGAATCTCAAAGCGCATGAAATCATGAGTGAAATGCACTATTAAACTTCTAGGTCAGGGCGAACAGAGACCCGATTAGATCATTTTACATTAAGGTTAATATAAGAATTCAGGAAAATTCTATCACATTTGTTCAATTTACGTCGCTCCTGTTTCAGATAGCGTATTGGGCTAAGCGGCATCTCGAAGCGCATGAAATGTCGAGTAAAATGCACTGTTAAATTTCCAGGGTAGTGCAAACAGAGACCCGTTTAGATCATTTTATATTATGGTTCATTTAAGAATTCAGCAAAATTCCATCACATTTGTTCAATTTACGTCCTTCCTATTTCAGATAGCGTGCCGGGCTATGCGGCATCTTAAAGCGCGTGGAATGACGAGTGAAATCCACTATTAAACTTCTATGATAGGGCAATCAGAGACCCGATTAGATCATTTTATATTTTGGTTAATACAAGAATTCAGCGAAATTCTATCACGTTTGTTCAATATGTCGCTCCTATTTCAGATAGCGTATTGGGCTAAACGGCATCTCAAAGCGCATGAAATGGCGAGTAAAATGCACTGTCAAACTTCTAGGGTAGGGCAAACAGAGACCCGATTAGATGATTTTATATTATGGTTAATTTAAGAATTCAGCAAAATTCTATCACATTTGTTCAATTTACGTCGTTCCTATTTCAGATAGCGTAATGCGCTAGGCGGCATCTTAAAGCGCGTGGACTGGCGATTGAAATGCACTATTAAACTTTTATGATAGGGCGATCAGAGACCCGATTAGATCATTTTATATTTTGGTTAATACAAGAATTCAGCGAAATTCTATCACATTTGTACAATTTACGTCGCTCCTATTTCAGATAGCTTATTGGGCTAAGCGTCATCTCAAAGCGCATGAAATCATGAGTGAAATTCACTATTAAACTTCTATGATAGGGCAAACAGAGCCCCGATTAGGTCATTTTATATTAAGGTTAATATAAGAATTCAGAGAAATTCTATCACATTTGTTCAATTTACGTCGCTCCTATTTCAGATAGCGTACTGGGCTAGGCGGCATCTTAAAGCGCGTGGAATGGCGAGTAAAATGCACTATTAAACTTCTAGGGTAGGGCAAACAGAGACCCGATTACATTATTTTATATTATGGTTAATTTAAGAATTCAGCAAAATTCTATCACATTTGTTCAATTTACGTCGCTCCTATTTCAGATAGCGTATTGGGCTAAGCGGCATCTCAAAGCGCATGAAATTGCGAGTAAAATGCACTATTAAACTTCTATGATACGGCAATCAGAGACCCGATTAGATCACTTTATATTTTGGTTAATATAAGAATTCAGCGAAATTCTATCACACTTGTTCAATTTACATCGCTCCTATGTCAGATAGCGTAATGGGCTAAGCGGCATCTCAAAGCGCATGAAATGACGAGTGAAATGCACTATTAGACTTCTATGGTAGGGCGAACAGAGACCCGATTAGATCATTTTACATTAAGGTTAATATAAGAATTTAGGGAAATTCTATCACATATGTTCAATTTACGTCGCTCCCATTTCAGATAGCGTACTCGGCTAAGCGGCATCTCAAAGCGCATGATGTGGCGAGTAAAATGCACTATCAAATTTCTTGGGTAGGGCAAACAGAGACCCGATTAGATCATTTTATATTATGGTTAATTTAAGAATTCAGCAAAATTCTATCACATTTGTTCAATTTACGTCGCTCCTATTTCAGATAGCGTACCGGGCTATGCGGCATCTTAAAGCGCGTGGAATGGCGAGTGAAATCCACTATTAAACTTCTATGATAGGGCAAACAGAGAGCCGATTAGATCATTTTACATTAATGTTAATATAAGTATTCAGGGAAATTCTATCACATTTGTTCAATTTACGTCGCTCCTATTTCAGATAGCGTATTGGGCTAAACGGCATCTCAAAGCGCATGAAATGGCGAGTAAAATGCACTGTCAAACTTCTAGGGTAGGGCAAACAGAGACCCGATTAGATGATTTTATATTATGGTTAATTTAAGAATTCAGCAAAATTCTATCACATTTGTTCAATTTACGTCGTTCCTATTTCAGATAGCGTAATGCGCTAGGGGGCATCTTAAAGCGCGTGGACTGGCGATTGAAATGCACTATTAAACTTCTATGATAGGGCGATCAGAGACCCAATTAGATCATTTTATATTTTGGTTAATACAAGAATTCAGCGAAATTCTATCACATTTGTACAATTTACGTCGCTCCTATTTCAGATAGCTTATTGGGCTAAGCGTCATCTCAAAGCGCATGAAATCATGAGTGAAATGCACTTTTAAACTTCTAGGGCAGGGCGAACAGAGACCAGATTAGATCATTTTACATTAAGGTTAATATAAGAATTCAGGGAAATTCTATCACATTTGTTCAATTTACGTCGCTCCTATTTCAGATAGCTTATTGGGCTAAGCGGCATCTCAAAGCGCCTGAAATGACGAGTGAAATTCACTATTAAACTTCTATGATAGGGCAAACAGAGCCCCGATTAGGTCATTTTATATTAAGGTTAATATAAGAATTCAGAGAAATTCTATAACATTTGTTCAATTTACGTCGCTCCTATTTCAGATAGCGTACTGGGCTAGGCGGCATCTTAAAGCGCGTGGAATGGCGAGTAAAATGCACTATTAAACTTCTAGGGTAGGGCAAACAGAGACCCGATTAGATCATTTTATATTATGGTTAATTTAAGAATTCAGCAAAATTCTATCACATTTGTTCCATTTACGTCGCTCCTATTTCAGATAGCGTATTGGGCTAAGCGGCATCTCAAAGCGCATGAAATTGCGAGTAAAATGCAAAATTAAACTTCTATGATACGGCAATCAGAGACCCGATTAGATAATTTTATATTTTGGTTAATATAAGAATTCAGCGAAATTCTATCACACTTGTTCAATTTACATCGCTCCCATTTCAGATAGCGTAATGGGCTAAGCGGCATCTCAAAGCGCATGAAATGACGAGTGAAATGCACTATTAGTCTCCTATGGTAGGGCGAACAGGGCCCGATTAGGTCATTTGACATTAAGGTTAATATAAGATTTCAGGGAAATTCTATCACATATGTTCAATTTACGTCGCTCCCATTTCAGATAGCGTATTCGGCTAAGCGGCATCTCAAAGCGCATGATGTGGCGAGTAAAATGCACTATCAAATTTCTTGGGTAGGGCAAACAGAGACCCGATTAGATCATTTTATATTATGGTTAATTTAAGAATTCAGCAAAATTCTATCACATTTGTTCAATTTACGTCGCTCCTATTTCAGATAGCGTACCGGGCTATGCGGCATCTTAAAGCGCGTGGAATGGCGAGTGAAATCCACTATTAAACTTCTATGATAGGGCAATCAGAGTCCCGTTTAGATCATTTTATATTTTGTTTAATATAAGATGTCAGGGAAATTCTATCACATTTGTTCAATTTACGTCGCTCCTATTTCAGATAGCGTATTGGGCGAAGCGGCATCTCAAAGCGCATGAAATGACGAGTGAAATGCACTATTAGTCTCCTATGGTAGGGCGAACAGGGCCCGATTAGGTCATTTTACATTAAGGTTAATATAAGATTTCAGGGAAATTCTATCACATTTGTTCAATTTACGTCGCTCCTATTTCAGATAGCGTATTGGGCTAAGCGGCATCGCAAAGCGCATGAAATGGCGAGTAAAATGCACTGTTAAATTTCTAGGTTAGGGCAAACAGAGACCCGATTAGATCATTTTATATTATGGTTAATTTAAGAATTCAGCAAAATTCCATCACATTTGTTCAATTTACGTCCTTCCTATTTCAGATAGCGTACCGGGCTATGCGGCATCTTAAAGCGCGTGGAATGGTGAGTGAAATCCACTATTAGACTTCTATGGTAGGGCGAACAGAGACCCGATTAGATCATTTTACATTAAGGTTAATATAAGATTTCAGGGAAATTCTATCAGATTTGTTCAATTTACGTCGCTCCTATTTCAGATAGCGTATTGGGCTAAGCGGCATCGCAAAGCGCATGAAATGGCGAGTAAAATGCACTGTTAAACTTCTAGGGTAGGGCAAACAGAGAGCCGATTAGATCATTTTACATTTTGGTTAATACAAGAATTCAGCGTAATTCTATCACATTTGTTCAACTTACGTCGCTCCTATTTCAGATAGCGTTCTGAGCTAGGCGGCATCTCAAATCGCGTGGAAGGGCGAGTAAAATGCACTACTAAACTTCTATGATAGGGCAATCAGAGTCCCGATTAGATCATGTTATATTTTGTTTACTATAAGATTTCAGGGAAATTCTATCACATTTGTTCAATTTACGTCGCTGCTATTTCAGATAGCGTATTGGGCTAAGCGGCATCTCAAAGCGCATGAAATGACGAGTGAAATGCACTATTAATCTTCTAGGGTAGGGCGAACAGAGACCCGATTAGAACATTTTACATTAAGGTTAATATAAGAATTCAGCGAAATTCTCTCACATTTGTTCAATTTACGTCGCTGATATTTCAGATAGCGTATTGGGCTAAGCGGCATCTCAAAGCGCAAGAAATGGTGAGTAAAATGCACTATTAAACTTCTAGGGTAGGGCAAACATAGACCAGATTAGATCAATTTATATTATGGTTCATTTAAGAATTCAGCGAAATTCTATCTCATTAGTTCAATTTACGTAGCTCCTATTTCAGATAGCGTACTGGGCTAGGCCGCATCTTAAAGCGCGTGGAATGGCGAGTAAAATGCACTATTAAACTTCCATGATAGGGCAATCAGAGTCCCGATTAGAACATTTTACATTAAGGTTAAAATAAGAAATCAGCGAAATTCTATCACATTTGTTCAATTTACGTAGCTCCTATTTCAGATAGCGTATTGGGCTAAGCGGCATCCCGAAGCGCATGAAATGGCGAGTAGAATGCACTATTAAACTTCTAGGGTAGGGCGAACAAAGACCCGATTAGATCATTTTTCATTAAGGTTAATATAAGAATTCAGGGAAATTCTATCACATTTGTTCAACATACGTCGCTCCTATTTCAGATACTGTACTGGGCTAGGCGGCATCTTAAAGCGCGTGGAAGGGCGAGTAAAATGCACTACTATACTTCTATGATAGGGCAATCAGAGTCCCGTTTAGATCAATTTATATTTTGTTTAATATAAGATTTCAGGGAAATTCTATCACATTTGTTCAATTTACGTCGCTGATATTTCAGATAGCGTATTGGGCTAAGCGGCATGTTAAAGCGCAAGAAATGGCGAGTAAAATGCACTCCTAAACTTCTATGATAGGGCAATCAGAGACCCGATTAGATCATTTTATATTACGGTTAATATAAGAATTCAGCGTAATTCTGTCACATTTGTTCAAGTTACGTAGCTCCTATTTCAGATAGCGTACTGGGCTAGGCGTCAACTTAAAGCGCGTGGAATGGCGAGTAAAATGCACTATTAAACTTCTATGATAGGGCAATCAGATACCCGATTAGATCATTTTATATGTTGGTTAATATAAGAATTCAGCGAAATTCTATCACATTTGTTCAATATACGTCGCTCCAATTTCAGATAGCTTATTGGGCTAAGCGGCATCGCAAAGCGCATCAATTGACGAGTGAAATGCACTATTAAACTTCTTGGGTAGGGCGAACAAAGACCCGATAAGATCATTTTACATTACGGTTAATATAAGAATTCAGCGAAATTCTATCACATTTGTTCTATTTACATCGCTCCTATTTCAGATAGCGACTTGTGCTAGGCGGCATCTCAAAGCGCAAGAAATGGCGAGTAAAATGCACTATTAAACTTCTAGGGTAGGGCAAACAGAGACCCCATTAGATCATTTTATATTATGGTTAATTTAAGAATTCAGCGAAATTCTATCACATTTGTTCAATTTACGTCGCTCCTATTTCAGATAGCGTATTGGGCTAAGCGGCATCTCAAAGCGCATTAAATGGCGAGCAAAATGCACTATTAAACTTCTAGGGTAGGGCAATCAGAGACCCGATTAGATCATTTTATATTTTGATTAATAAATGAATTCATCGAAATTCTATCACATTTGTTCAATTTACATCGCTCCTATTTCAGATAGCGTACTGGGCTAAGCGGCATCTCAAAGCGCAAGAAATGGCGAGTAAAATGCACTATTAAACTTCTAGGATAAGGCAAACAGAGACCCGATTAGATCATTTTATATTACGGTTAATATAAGAATTCAGCGTAATTCTGTGACATTTGTTCAACTTACGTAGCTCCTATTTCAGATAGCGTGCTGGGCTAGACGGCAACTTAAAGCGCGTGGAATGGCGAGTAAAATGCACTATTAAACTTCTAGGGTAGGGCAATCAGAGACCCGATTAGATCATTTTATATTATGGTTAATATAAGAATTCATCGAAATTCTATCACATTTGTTCAATTTACGTCGCTCCTACTTCAGATAGCTTATTGGGCTAAGCGGCATCTCAAAGCGCATGAAATGACGAGTGAAATGCACTATTAAACTTCTAGGGTAGGGCGAACAAAGACCCGATTAGATCATTTTACATTAAGGTTAAAATAAGAATTCAGCGAAATTCTATCACATTTGTTCAATTTACGTCGCTCCTATTTCAGATAGCGTATTGGGCTAAGCGGCATCTCAAGGCGCAAGAAATGGCGAGTAAAATGCACTATTAAACTTCTAGGGTAGGGCAATCAGAGACCCGATTACATCATTTTATATTATGGTTAATATAAGAATTCAGCAAAATTCTATCACATTTGTTCAATTTACGTCGTTCCTATTTCAGATAGCATACTGGGCTAGGCGGCATCTTAAAGCGCGTGGAATGGCGAGTAAAATGCACTATTAAACTTCTAGGGTAGGGCAAACAAAGACCCGATTAGATCATTTTTCATTAAGGTTAATATAAGAATTCAGGGAAATTCTATCACATTTGTTCAACATACGTCGCTCCTATTTCAGATAGTGTACTGGGCTAGGCGGCATCTTAAAGCGCCTGGAATGGCGAGTAAAATGCACTATTAAACTTTTATGATAGGGCCATCAGAGACCCGATTAGATCATTTTATATTTTGGTTAATATAAGAACTCAGCGAAATTGTATCACATTTGTTCAATTTACGTCGCTCCTATTTCAGATAGCTTATTGGGCTGAGCGGCATCTCAAAGCGAATGAAATGACGAGTGAAATGCACTATTAAACTTCTAGGGTAGGGCGAACAGAGACGAGATTAGATCATTTTACATTAAGGTTAATATAAGAATTCAGCGAAACTCTATCACATTTGTTCAATTTACGTCGTTGATATTTCAGATAGCGTATAGGGCTAAGCGGTATCTCAAAGCGCAAGAAATGGCGAGTAAAATGCACTATTAGACTTCTATGGTAGGGCGAACAGAGACCCGATTAGATCATTTTACATTAAGGTTAATATAAGAATTCAGGGAAATTCTATCACATTTGTTCAATTTACGTCGCTCCTATTTCAGATAGCGTATTGGGCTAAGCGGCATCTCAAAGCGCATGAAATGGCGAGTAAAATGCACTGTTAAAATTCTAGGGTAGGGCAAACAGAAATCCGATTAGATCATTTTATATTATGGTTAATTTAAGAATTCAGCAAAATTCTATCACATTCGTTCAATTTACGTCGTTCGTATTTCAGATAGCGTACTGGGCTAAGCGGCATCTCAAAGAGCATGAAATGGCGAGTATAATGCACTATTAAACTTCTAGGGAAGGGCAAACAGAGACCCGATTAGATCAGTTTGTATTATGGCTAATTTAAGAATTCAGCAAAATTTTATCACATTTGTTCAATTTACGTCGTTCCGATTTCAGATAGCGTACTGGGCTAGGCGGCATCTTAAAGCGCGTGGAATGGCGAGTGAAATGCACTATTAAACTTCTAGGGTAGGGCGAACAGAGACCCGATTAGATCATTTTACATTAAGGTTAATATAAGAATTCAGGGAAATTCTATCAGATTTGTTCAATTTACGTCGCTCCTATTTCAGATAGCGTATTGGGCTAAGCGGCATCGCAAAGCGCATGAAATGGCGAGTAAAATGCACTGTTAAACTTCTAGGGTAGGGCAAACAGAGAGCCGATTAGATCATTTTACATTTTGGTTAATACAAGAATTCAGCGTAATTCTATCACATTTGTTCAACTTACGTCGCTCCTATTTCAGATAGCGTACTGAGCTAGGCGGCATCTCAAATCGTGTGGAAGGGCGAGTAAAATGCACTACTAAACTTCTATGATAGGGCAATCAGAGTCCCGATTAGATCATGTTATATTTTGTTTACTATAAGATTTCAGGGAAATTCTATCACATTTGTTCAATTTACGTCGCTGCTATTTCAGATAGCGTATTGGGCTAAGCGGCATCTCAAAGCGCATGAAATGACGAGTGAAATGCACTATTAATCTTCTAGGGTAGGGCGAACAGAGACCCGATTAGAACATTTTACATTAAGGTTAATATAAGAATTCAGCGAAATTCTCTCACATTTGTTCAATTTACGTCGCTGATATTTCAGATAGCGTATTGGGCTAAGCGGCATCTCAAAGCGCAAGAAATGGTGAGTAAAATGCACTATTAAACTTCTAGGGTAGGGCAAACATAGACCAGATTAGATCAATTTATATTATGGTTCATTTAAGCATTCAGCGAAATTCTATCTCATTAGTTCAATTTACGTAGCTCCTATTTCAGATAGCGTACTGGGCTAGGCCGCATCTTAAAGCGCGTGGAATGGCGAGTAAAATGCACTATTAAACTTCCATGATAGGGCAATCAGAGTCCCGATTAGAACATTTTACATTAAGGTTAAAATAAGAAATCAGCGAAATTCTATCACATTTGTTCAATTTACGTAGCTCCTATTTCAGATAGCGTATTGGGCTAAGCGGCATCGCAAAGCGCATCAATTGACGAGTGAAATGCACTATTAAACTTCTTGGGTAGGGCGAACAGAGACCCGATTAGATCATTTTATATTACGGTTAATATAAGAATTCAGCGTAATTCTGTCACATTTGTTCAAGTTACGTAGCTCCTATTTCAGATAGCGTACTGGGCTAGGCGTCAACTTAAAGCGCGTGGAATGGCGAGTAAAATGCACTATTAAACTTCTATGATAGGGCAATCAGATACCCGATTAGATCATTTTATATGTTGGTTAATATAAGAATTCAGCGAAATTCTATCACATTTGTTCAATATACGTCGCTCCAATTTCAGATAGCTTATTGGGCTAAGCGGCATCGCAAAGCGCATCAATTGACGAGTGAAATGCACTATTAAACTTCTTGGGTAGGGCGAACAAAGACCCGATAAGATCATTTTACATTACGGTTAATATAAGAATTCAGCGAAATTCTATCACATTTGTTCTATTTACATCGCTCCTATTTCAGATAGCGACTTGTGCTAGGCGGCATCTCAAAGCGCAAGAAATGGCGAGTAAAATGCACTATTAAACTTCTAGGGTAGGGCAAACAGAGACCCCATTAGATCATTTTATATTATGGTTAATTTAAGAATTCAGCGAAATTCTATCACATTTGTTCAATTTACGTCGCTCCTATTTCAGATAGCGTATTGGGCTAAGCGGCATCTCAAAGCGCATTAAATGGCGAGCAAAATGCACTATTAAACTTCTAGGGTAGGGCAATCAGAGACCCGATTAGATCATTTTATATTTTGATTAATAAATGAATTCATCGAAATTCTATCACATTTGTTCAATTTACATCGCTCCTATTTCAGATAGCGTACTGGGCTAAGCGGCATCTCAAAGCGCAAGAAATGCCGAGTAAAATGCACTATTAAACTTCTAGGGTAGGGCAAACAAAGACCCGATTAGATCATTTTTCATTAAGGTTAATATAAGAATTCAGGGAAATTCTATCACATTTGTTCAACATACGTCGCTCCTATTTCAGATAGTGTACTGGGCTAGGCGGCATCTTAAAGCGCGTGGAAGGGCGAGTAAAATGCACTACTAAACTTCTATGATAGGGCAATCAGAGTCCCGTTTAGATCATTTTATATTTTGTTTAATATAAGATGTCAGGGAAATTCTATCACATTTGTTCAATTTACGTCGCTCCTATTTCAGATAGCGTATTGGGCTAAGGGGCATCTCAAAGCGCATGAAATGGCGAGTAAAATGCACTATTAAACTTCTAGGGTAGGGCAATCAGAGACCCGATTAGATCATTTTATATTACGGTTAATATAAGAATTCAGCGTAATTCTATCACATTTGTTCAACTTACGTCGCTCCTATTTCAGATAGCGTACTGGGCTAGGTGGCATCTTAAAGCGCCTGGAATGGCGAGTAAAATGCACTATTAAACTTTTATGATAGGGCCATCAGAGACCCGATTAGATCATTTTATATTTTGGTTAATATAAGAACTCAGCGAAATTGTATCACATTTGTTCAATTTACGTCGCTCCTATTTCAGATAGCTTATTGGGCTGAGCGGCATCTCAAAGCGAATGAAATGACGAGTGAAATGCACTATTAAACTTCTAGGGTAGGGCGAACAGAGACGAGATTAGATCATTTTACATTAAGGTTAATATAAGAATTCAGCGAAACTCTATCACATTTGTTCAATTTACGTCGTTGATATTTCAGATAGCGTATAGGGCTAAGCGGTATCTCAAAGCGCAAGAAATGGCGAGTAAAATGCACTATTAGACTTCTATGGTAGGGCGAACAGAGACCCGATTAGATCATTTTACATTAAGGTTAATATAAGAATTCAGGGAAATTCTATCACATTTGTTCAATTTACGTCGCTCCTATTTCAGATAGCGTATTGGGCTAAGCGGCATCTCAAAGCGCATGAAATGGCGAGTAAAATGCACTGTTAAAATTCTAGGGTAGGGCAAACAGAAATCCGATTAGATCATTTTATATTATGGTTAATTTAAGAATTCAGCAAAATTCTATCACATTCGTTCAATTTACGTCGTTCGTATTTCAGATAGCGTACTGGGCTAAGCGGCATCTCAAAGAGCATGAAATGGCGAGTATAATGCACTATTAAACTTCTAGGGAAGGGCAAACAGAGACCCGATTAGATCAGTTTGTATTATGGCTAATTTAAGAATTCAGCAAAATTTTATCACATTTGTTCAATTTACGTCGTTCCGATTTCAGATAGCGTACTGGGCTAGGCGGCATCTTAAAGCGCGTGGAATGGCGAGTGAAATGCACTATTAAACTTCTATGATAGGGCAATCAGAGACACGATTAGATCATTTTATATTTTGGTTAATACAAGAATTCAGCGAAATTCTATCACATTTGTTCAATTAACGTCGCTCCTATTTCAGAGAGCTAATTGGGCTATGCGGCATCTCAAAGCGCATGCAATTACGAGTGAAATGCACCATTAAACTTCTAGGGTAGGGCGAACAGAGACCCGATTAGATCATTTTACATTAAGGTTAATATAAGAATTCAGCGAAATTCTATCACATTTGTTCAATTTACGTCTTTGATATTTCAGATAGCGTATTGGGCTAAGCGGCATCTGAAAGCGTATGAAATGGCGAGTAAAACGCACTATTAAACTTCTAGGGTACGGCAAACAGAGACCCGATTAGATCAGTTTATATAATGGTTAATTTAAGAATTCAGCAAAATTCTATCACATTTGTTCAATTTACGTCGTTCCTATTTCAGATAGCTTATTGGGCTTAGCGGCATCTCAAAGCGCATGAAATGACGAGTGAAATGCACTATTAAACTTCTAGGGTAGGGCAGTCAGAGACCCGATTAGATCATTTTATATTTTGTTTGATATAAGATTTCAGGGAAATACTATCACATTTGTTCTATTTACGTCGCTCCTATTGCAGATAGCGTATTGGGTTAAGCGGCACCTCAAAGCGCATGAAATTGCGAGTAAAATGCACTATTAAACTTCTAGGCTAGGGCGAACATAGACCAGATTAGATCATTTTATGTTTTGGTTAATATAAGAATTCTGCGAAATTCTATCACATTTGTTCAAGGTACGTCGCTCCTATTTCAGATAGCGTACTGGGCTAGGCGGCATCTTAAAGCGCGTGGAATGGCGAGTAAAATGCACTCTTAAACTTCTATGACAGGGCAATCAGTGACCCGATTAGATCATTTTATATTTTGGTTAATATAAGAATTCAACGAAATTCTATCACATTTGTAAAATTTACGTCGCTCCTATTACAGATAGCTTATTGGGCTTAGCGGCATCTCAAAGCGCATGAAATGACGAGTGAAATGCACTATTAAACTTCCAGGCTAGGGCGAACAGAGACCCGATTAGATCATTTTACATTCTGGTTAATAAAATAATTCAGCGAAATTCTATCACATTTGTTCAACTTTCGTTGCTCCTATTTCAGATAGCGTATTGGGTTAAGCGGCATCTCAAAGCGCATGAAATGGCGAGTACAATCCACTATTAAACTTCTAGGGTAGGGCAAACAGAGACCCGATTAGATCATTTTATATTATGGTTAATTTAAGAATTCAGCAAGATTCTATCACATTTGTTCAATTTACGTCGCTCCTATTTCGGATAGCGTACTGGGCTAGGCGGCATCCTAAAGCGCGTGGAGTGGCGAGTAAAATGCACTATTAAACATGTATGATAGGGCAATCAGAGACGCGATTAGATCATTCTATATTTTGTTTAATACAAGATTTCAGGGAAATTCTATCACATTTGTTCGATTTACGTCGCTCCTATTTCAGTTAGCGTATTGGGCTAACAGGCATCTCAAAGCGCATGGAATGGCGAATAAAATGGACTATTAAACTTCTAGGGTAGGGCAAACAGAGACCCGATTAGATCATTTTATATTACGGTTAATATAAGAATTCAGCGTAATTCTATCACATTTCTTCAAATTACGTCGCTCCTATTTCAGATAGCGTACTGGGCTGGCCGGCATCTTAAAGCGCGTGGAATGGCGAGTAAAATGCACTATTAAACTTCTATGATAGGGCAATCAGTGACCTGATTAGATCATTTTATATTATAGTTAATTTAAGAATTCAGCGAAATTCTATCACATTTGTTCAATTTACGTCGCTCCTATTTCAGATAGCGTATTGGGCTAAGCGGCATCTCAAAGCGCATGGAATGGCGAGTAAAATGCAATACTAAACTTCTAGGATAATGCAAACAGAGACCCGATTAGATCATTTTATATTTTTGTTAATATAAGAATTCAGCGAAATTCTATCACATTTGTTCAATTTACGTCGCTCATATTTCCGATAGCGTATTGGGCTAAGCGGCATCTCAAAGCGCATGAAATGGCGAGTAAAATGCACTATTAAACTTCTAGGGTAGGGCAATCAGTGACCCGATTAGATCATTTTATATTATAGTTAATTTAAGAATTCAGCAAAATTCTATCACGTTTGTTCAATTTACGTCGCTCCTATTGCAGATAGCGTATTGGGTTAAGCGGCACCTCAAAGCGCATGAAATTGCGAGTAAAATGCACTATTAAACTTCTAGGGTAGAGCAAACAGGGACCCGATTAGATCATTTTATATTTTGTTTAATATAAGATTTCAGGGAAATTCTATCACATTTGTTCAATTTACGTCGCTCCTATTTCAGATAGCGTATTGGGCTAAGCGGCAACTGAAAGCGCATGAAATGACGAGTGAAATGCACTATTAAACTTCTAGGGTAGGGCGAACAGAGACCCGATTAGATCATTTTACATTAAGGTTAATATAAGAATTCAGGGAAATTCTATCACATTTGTTCAATTCGTGTCGCTCATATTTCAGATAGCGTATTGGGCTAAGCGGCATCTCAAAGCGCATGAAATGGCGAGTAAAATGCACTATTAAACTCCTAGGGTAGGGCAAACAGAGACCCTATTAGATCATTTTATATTATGGTTAATTTAAGAATTCAGCGAAATTCTATCACATTTGTTCCATTTACGTCGCTCCAATTTCAGACCGCGTATTTGGCTAAGCGGCATCTCAAAGCGCATGAAATGGCGAATAAAATGCACTATTAAACTTCTAGGCTAGGGCGAACAGAGACCCGAGCAGATTATTTTACATTATGGTTAATAAAAGAATTCAGCGTAATTCTATCACATTTGTTCAACTTACGTCGCTCCTATTTCAGATAGCGTATTGGGCTAAGCGGCATCTCAAGGCGCATGAAATGGCGAGTGAAATGCACTATTAGACTTCTATGGTAGGGCGAACAGAGACCCGTTTGGATCATTTTACATTAAGGTTAATATAAGGAATCACGAAAATTCTATCACATTTGTTCAATTTACGTCGCTCCCATTCCAGATAGCGTATTGGGTTAAGCGGCATCTCAAAGCGCATGAAATGGCGAGTAAAATGCGCTATTAAACTTCTAGGATAAGGCAAACAGAGACCCGATTAGATCATTTTATATTACGGTTAATATAAGAATTCAGCGTAATTCTATCACATTTGTTCAAGTTACGACGCTCCTATTTCAGATAGCGTACAGGGCTAGGCGGCATCTCAAAGCGCATGGAATGGCGAGTAAAATGCACTACTAATCTTCTATGATAGGGCAATCAGAGACCCGAGTAGATCATTTTATATTTTGATTAATATAAGATTTCAGGGAAATTCTATCACACTTGTTCAATTTACGTCGCTCCTATTTCAGATAGCGTATTGGGCTAAGCCGGATCTCAAAGTGCATGAAATGGCGACTAAAATGCACTATTAAACTTCTAGGGTAGGGCGAACAAAGACCCGATTAGATCATTTTTCATTAAGGTTAATATAAGAATTCAGGGAAATTCTATCACATTTGTTCAACATACGTCGCTCCTATTTCAGATACTGTACTGGGCTAGGCGGCATCTTAAAGCGCGTGGAAGGGCGAGTAAAATGCACTACTATACTTCTATGATAGGGCAATCAGAGTCCCGTTTAGATCAATTTATATTTTGTTTAATATAAGATTTCAGGGAAATTCTATCACATTTGTTCAATTTACGTCGCTGATATTTCAGATAGCGTATTGGGCTAAGCGGCATGTTAAAGCGCAAGAAATGGCGAGTAAAATGCACTCCTAAACTTCTATGATAGGGCAATCAGAGACCCGATTAGATCATTTTATATTACGGTTAATATAAGAATTCAGCGTAATTCTGTCACATTTGTTCAAGTTACGTAGCTCCTATTTCAGATAGCGTACTGGGCTAGGCGTCAACTTAAAGCGCGTGGAATGGCAAGTAAAATGCACTATTAAACTTCTATGATAGGGCAATCAGATACCCGATTAGATCATTTTATATGTTGGTTAATATAAGAATTCAGCGAAATTCTATCACATTTGTTCAATTTACGTCGCTCCTACTTCAGATAGCTTATTGGGCTAAGCGGCATCTCAAAGCGCATGAAATGACGAGTGAAATGCACTATTAAACTTCTTGGGTAGGGCGAACAAAGACCCGATTAGATCATTTTACATTAAGGTTAAAATAAGAATTCAGCGAAATTCTATCACATTTGTTCAATTTACGTCGCTCCTATTTCAGATAGCGTATTGGGCTAAGCGGCATCTCAAGGCGCAAGAAATGGCGAGTAAAATGCACTATTAAACTTCTAGGGTAGGGCAATCAGAGACCCGATTACATCACTTTATATTATGGTTAATATAAGAATTCAGCAAAATTCTATCACATTTGTTCAATTTACGTCGTTCCTATTTCAGATAGCATACTGGGCTAGGCGGCATCTTAAAGCGCGTGGAATGGCGAGTAAAATGCACTATTAAACTTCTAGGGTAGGGCAAACAAAGACCCGATTAGATCATTTTTCATTAAGGTTAATATAAGAATTCAGGGAAATTCTATCACATTTGTTCAACATACGTCGCTCCTATTTCAGATAGTGTACTGGGCTAGGCGGCATCTTAAAGCGCGTGGAAGGGCGAGTAAAATGCACTACTAAACTTCTATGATAGGGCAATCAGAGTCTCGTTTAGATCAATTTATATTTTGTTTAATATAAGATGTCAGGGAAATTCTATCACATTTGTTCAATTTACGTCGCTCCTATTTCAGATAGCGTATTGGGCTAAGGGGCATCTCAAAGCGCATGAAATGGCGAGTAAAATGCACTATTAAACTTCTAGGGTAGGGCAATCAGAGACCCGATTAGATCATTTTATATTACGGTTAATATAAGAATTCAGCGTAATTCTATCACATTTGTTCAACTTACGTCGCTCCTATTTCAGATAGCGTACTGGGCTAGGTGGCATCTTAAAGCGCCTGGAATGGCGAGTAAAATGCATTATTAAACTTTTATGATAGGGCCATCAGAGACCCGATTAGATCATTTCATATTTTGGTTAATATAAGAACTCAGCGAAATTGTATCACATTTGTTCAATTTACGTCGCTCCTATTTCAGATAGCTTATTGGGCTGAGCGGCATCTCAAAGCGAATGAAATGACGAGTGAAATGCACTATTAAACTTCTAGGGTAGGGCGAACAGAGACGAGATTAGATCATTTTACATTAAGGTTAATATAAGAATTCAGCGAAACTCTATCACATTTGTTCAATTTACGTCGTTGATATTTCAGATAGCGTATAGGGCTAAGCGGTATCTCAAAGCGCAAGAAATGGCGAGTAAAATGCACTATTAGACTTCTATGGTAGGGCGAACAGAGACCCGATTAGATCATTTTACATTAAGGTTAATATAAGAATTCAGGGAAATTCTATCACATTTGTTCAATTTACGTCGCTCCTATTTCAGATAGCGTATTGGGCTAAGCGGCATCTCAAAGCGCATGAAATGGCGAGTAAAATGCACTGTTAAAATTCTAGGGTAGGGCAAACAGAAATCCGATTAGATCATTTTATATTATGGTTAATTTAAGAATTCAGCAAAATTCTATCACATTCGTTCAATTTACGTCGTTCGTATTTCAGATAGCGTACTGGGCTAAGCGGCATCTCAAAGAGCATGAAATGGCGAGTATAATGCACTATTAAACTTCTAGGGTAGGGCAAACAGAGACCCGATTAGATCAGTTTGTATTATGGCTAATTTAAGAATTCAGCAAAATTTTATCACATTTGTTCAATTTACGTCGTTCCGATTTCAGATAGCGTACTGGGCTAGGCGGCATCTTAAAGCGCGTGGAATGGCGAGTGAAATGCACTATTAAACTTCTATGATAGGGCAATCAGAGACACGATTAGATCATTTTATATTTTGGTTAATACAAGAATTCAGCGAAATTCTATCACATTTGTTCAATTAACGTCGCTCCTATTTCAGAGAGCTAATTGGGCTATGCGGCATCTCAAAGCGCATGCAATTACGAGTGAAATGCACTATTAAACTTCTAGGGTAGGGCGAACAGAGACCCGATTAGATCATTTTACATTAAGGTTAATATAAGAATTCAGCGAAATTCTATCACATTTGTTCAATTTACGTCTTTGATATTTCAGATAGCGTATTGGGCTAAGCGGCATCTGAAAGCGTATGAAATGGCGAGTAAAACGCACTATTAAACTTCTAGGGTACGGCAAACAGAGACCCGATTAGATCAGTTTATATTATGGTTAATTTAAGAATTCAGCAAAATTCTATCACATTTGTTCAATTTACGTCGTTCCTATTTCAGATAGCTTATTGGGCTTAGCGGCATCTCAAAGCGCATGAAATGACGAGTGAAATGCACTATTAAACTTCTAGGGTAGGGCAGTCAGAGACCCGATTAGATCATTTTATATTTTGTTTGATATAAGATTTCAGGGAAATACTATCACATTTGTTCTATTTACGTCGCTCCTATTGCAGATAGCGTATTGGGTTAAGCGGAACCTCAAAGCGCATGAAATTGCGAGTAAAATGCACTATTAAACTTCTAGGCTAGGGCGAACATAGACCAGATTAGATCATTTTATGTTTTGGTTAATATAAGAATTCTGCGAAATTCTATCACATTTGTTCAAGGTACGTCGCTCCTATTTCAGATAGCGTACTGGGCTAGGCGGCATCTTAAAGCGCGTGGAATGGCGAGTAAAATGCACTATTAAACTTCTATGACAGGGCAATCAGTGACCCGATTAGATCATTTTATATTTTGGTTAATATAAGAATTCAACGAAATTCTATCACATTTGTAAAATTTACGTCGCTCCTATTACAGATAGCTTATTGGGCTTAGCGGCATCTCAAAGCGCATGAAATGACGAGTGAAATGCACTATTAAACTTCCAGGCTAGGGCGAACAGAGACCCGATTAGATCATTTTACATTCTGGTTAATAAAATAATTCAGCGAAATTCTATCACATTTGTTCAACTTTCGTTGCTCCTATTTCAGATAGCGTATTGGGTTAAGCGGCATCTCAAAGCGCATGAAATGGCGAGTACAATCCACTATTAAACTTCTAGGGTAGGGCAAACAGAGACCCGATTAGATCATTTTATATTATGGTTAATTTAAGAATTCAGCAAGATTCTATCACATTTGTTCAATTTACGTCGCTCCTATTTCGGATAGCGTACTGGGCTAGGCGGCATCCTAAAGCGCGTGGAGTGGCGAGTAAAATGCACTATTAAACATGTATGATAGGGCAATCAGAGACGCGATTAGATCATTTTATATTTTGATTAATATAAGATTTCAGGGAAATTCTATCACATTTGTTCAATTTACGTCGCTCCTATTTCAGATAGCGTATTGGGCTAAGCCGGATCTCAAAGTGCATGAAATGGCGACTAAAATGCACTATTAAACTTCTAGGGTAGGGCAAACAGAGACCCGATTAGATCATTTTATATTATGGTTAATTTAAGAATTCAGCAAAATTCTATCACATTTGTTCAACTTACGTCGCTCCTATTTCAGATAGCGTACTGGGCTAGGCGGCAACTTAAAGCGCGTGGAATGGCGAGTAAAATGCACTACTAAACTTCTATGATAGGGCAATCAGAGACCCGATTAGATCATTTTATATTTTGTTTAATATAAGATTTCAGGGAAATTCTATCACATTTGTTCAATTTACGCTGCTCCTATTCCAGATACCGTATTCGGCTAAGCGGCATCTCAAAGCGCATGAAATGACGAGTAAAATGCACTATTAAACTTCTAGGGTAGGGCAAGCAGAGACCCGATTAGATCATTTTATATTATGGTTAATTTAAGAATTCAGCAAAATTCTATCTCATTCGTTCAATTTAGGTCGCTCCTATTTCAGATAGCGTATTGGGCTAAGCGGCATCTCAAAGCGCATGAAATGGCGAGTGAAATGCACTATAAGACTTCTATGGTAGGGCGAACAGAGACCAGATTAGATCATTTTACATTCTGGTTAATAAAATAATTCAGCGTAATTCTATCACATTTGTTCAACTTTCGTTGCTCCTATTTCAGATAGCGTATTGGGTTAAGCGGCATCTCAAAGCGCATGAAATGGCGAGTAAAATGCACTATTAAACTTCTAGGGTAGGGCAAACAGAGACCCGATTAGATCATTTTATATTATGGTTAATTTAAGAATTCAGCAAAATTCTATCACATTTGTTCAATTTACGTCGCTCCTATTTCGGATAGCGTACTGGGCTAGGTGGCATCCTAAAGCGCGTGGAGTGGCGAGTAAAATGCACTATTAAAGTTGTATGATAGGGCAATCAGAGACGCGATTAGATCATTTTATATTTTGTTTAATACAAGATTTCAGGGAAATTCTATCACATTTGTTCAATTCGTGTCGCTGATATTTCAGATAGCGTATTGGGCTAAGCGGCATCTCAAAGCGCATGAAATGGCGAGTAAAATGCACTATTAAACTCCTAGGGTAGGGCAAACAGAGACCCTATTAGATCATTTTATATTATGGTTAATTTAAGAATTCAGCGAAATTCTATCACATTTGTTCCATTTACGTCGCTCCAATTTCAGACAGCGTATTTGGCTAAGCGGCATCTCAAAGCGCATGAAATGGCGAATAAAATGCACTATTAAACTTCTAGGCTAGGGCGAACAGAGACCCGAGCAGATCATTTTACATTATGGTTAATAAAAGAATTCAGCGTAATTCTATCACATTTGTTCAACTTACGTCGCTCCTATTTCAGATAGCGTATTGGGCTAAGCGGCATCTCAAGGCGCATGAAATGGCGAGTGAAATGCACTATTAGACTTCTATGGTAGGGCGAACAGAGACCCGTTTGGATCATTTTACATTAAGGTTAATATAAGGATTCACGAAAATTCTATCACATTTGTTCAATCTACGTCGCTCCCATTCCAGATAGCGTATTGGGCTAAGCGGCATCTCAAAGCGCATGAAATGGCGAGTAAAATGCGCTATTAAACTTCTAGGATAAGGCAAACAGAGACCCGATTAGATCATTTTATATTACGGTTAATATAAGAATTCAGCGTAATTCTATCACATTTGTTCAAGTTACGACGCTCCTATTTCAGATAGCGTACAGGGCTAGGCGGCATCTCAAAGCGCATGGAATGGCGAGTAAAATGCACTACTAATCTTCTATGATAGGGCAATCAGAGACCCGAGTAGATCATTTTATATTTTGATTAATATAAGATTTCAGGGAAATTCTATCACATTTGTTCAATTCGTGTCGCTGATATTTCAGATAGCGTATTGGGCTAAGCGGCATCTCAAAGCGCATGAAATGGCGAGTAAAATGCACTATTAAACTCCTAGGGTAGGGCAAACAGAGACCCTATTAGATCATTTTATATTATGGTTAATTTAAGAATTCAGCGAAATTCTATCACATTTGTTCCATTTACGTCGCTCCAATTTCAGACAGCGTATTTGGCTAAGCGGCATCTCAAAGCGCATGAAATGGCGAATAAAATGCTTTATTAAACTTCTAGGCTAGGGCGAACAGAGACCCGAGCAGATCATTTTACATTATGGTTAATAAAAGAATTCAGCGTAATTCTATCACATTTGTTCAACTTACGTCGCTCCTATTTCAGATAGCGTATTGGGCTAAGCGGCATCTCAAAGCGCATGAAATGGCGAGTGAAATGCACTATAAGACTTCTATGGTAGGGCGAACAGAGACCAGATTAGATCATTTTACATTCTGGTTAATAAAATAATTCAGCGAAATTCTATCACATTTGTTCAACCTTCGTCGCTCGTATTTCAGATAGCGTATTGAGCTAAGCGGCATCTCGAAGCGCATGACATGGCGAGTATAATGTACTATTAAACTTCTAGGATAAGGCAAACAGATACCCGATTAGATCATTTTATATTACGGTTAATATAAGAATGCAACGTAATTCTATCACATTCGTTCAAGTTACGTCGCTCCTATTTCAGATAGCGTACTGGGCTAGGCGGCATCTTAAAGCGCGTGGAATGGCGAGTAAAATGCACTACTAAACTTCTACGATAGGGCAATCAGAGACCCGATTAGATCATTTTATATTTTGGTTAATATAAGAATTCAGCGAAATTCTATCACATTTGTTCAATTTACGTCGCTCCTATTTCAGATAGCTTATAGGGCTTAGCGGCATCTCAAAGCGCATGAAATGGCGAGTGAAATGCACTATTAAACTTCTAAGCTAGGGCGAACAGAGACCCGATTAGATCATTTTACATTTTGGTTAATAAAAGAATTCAGCGAAATTCTATCACATTTGTTCAATTTACGTCGCTCCTATGTCAGTTAGCGTATTCGGCTAAGCGGCATCTCAAAGCGCATGAAATTGCGAGTAAAATGCACTATTTAAGTTCTAGGGTAGGGCAAACAGAGTCCCGATAAGATCATTTTATATTATGGTTAATTTAAGAATTCAGCGAAATTCTATCATATTTGTTCAATTTACGTCGCTCCTATTTCAGATAGCGTATTGGGCTAAGCGGCATCTGAAAGCGCATGAAATGGCGAGTCAAATGCACTATTAAACTTCTAGGGTAGGGCAAACAGAGACCCGATTAGATCATTTTATATTATGGTTAATTTAAGAATTCAGCAAAATTCTATCACATTTGTTCAATTTACGTCGCTCCTATTTCGGATAGCGTACTGGGCTAGGCGGCATCTCAAAGCGCATGAAATGACGAGTAAAATGCTCTATTAGACTTCTAGGGTAGGGCAAACAGAGACCCGATTAGGTCATTTCATATTATGGTTAATTTAAGAATTCAGCGAAATTCTATCACATTTGTTCAAGTTACATCGCTCCTATTTCAGATAGCTTATTGGGCTAAGCGGCATCTCAAAGCGCATGAAATGGCGAGTAAAATGCACTATTAAACTTCTAGGATAAGGCAAACAGAGACCCGATTAGATCATTTTATATTACGGTTAATATAAGAATTCAGCGTAATTCTGTCACATTTGTTCAAGTTACGTAGCTCCTATTTCAGATAGAGTACTGGGCTAGGCGGCAACTTAAACTGCGTGGAATGGCGAGTAAAATGCACTATTAAACTTTTATGATAGGGCAATCAGAGTCCCGATTAGTTCATTTTATATTTTGTTTAATATAAGAATCCAGCGAAATTCTATCACATTTGTTCAATTTACGTCGCTCCTATTTCAGATAGCGTATTGGGCTAAGCGGCATCTCAAAGCGCACGAAAGCGCCAGTAAAATGCACTATTAAACTTCTAGGGTGGGGCAAGCAGAGACCTGATCAGATCATTTTATATTACGGTTAATATAAGAATTCAGCGAAGTTCTATCACATTTGTTCAATTTACGTCGCTCCTATTTCAGATAGCTTATTGGGCTAAGCGGCATCTCAAAGCGCATGAAATGGCGAGTAAAATGCACTATTAAACTTCTAGGGTAGGGCAATCAGAGACCCGATTAGATCATTTTATATTATGGTTAATATAAGAATTCAGCGATATTCTATCGCATTTGTTCAATTTGCGTCGCTTCTATTTCAGATAGCGTATTGGGCTAAGCGGCATCTCAAAGCGCATGAAATGACGAATAAAATGCACTATTAAGCTTCTACGCTAGGGCGAACAGAGACCCGATTAGATCATTTAACATTATGGTAAATAAAAGAATTCAGCGAAATTCTATAGCATTTCTTCAATTTACGTCGCTCCTATTTCAGATAGCGTACTGGGCTAGGCGGCATCTGAAAGCGCATGAAATGACGAGTAAAATGCTCTATTAAACTTCTAGGGTAGGGCAAACAGAGACCCGATTAGGTCATTTCATATTATGGTTAATTTAAGAATTCAGCGAAATTCTATCACATTTGTTCAATTTACGTCGCTCCTATTTCAGATAGCTTATTGGGCTAAGCGGCATCTCAAAGCGCATGAAATGGCGAGTAAAATGCACTGTTAAACTTCTAGGGTAGGGCGAACAAAGACCCGATTAGATCATTTTACATTAAGGTTAAAATAAGAATTCAGCGAAATTCTATCACATTTGTTCAATTTACGTCACTCCTATTTCAGATAGCGTATTGGGCTAAGCTGCATCTCAAAGCGCAAGAAATGGCTCGTACAATGCACTATTCAACTTCTAGGGTAGGGCAAACAGAGACCGGATTAGATCATTTTATATTTTGGTTAATATAAGAATTCAGCGAAATTCTATCACATTTGTTCAATTTACGTCGCTCCTATTTCAGATAGCGTATTGGGATAAGCGGCATCTCAAAGCGCATGAAATGGCGAGTAAAATGCACTATTAAACTTCTAGGGTAGGGCAATCAGAGACCCGATTAGATCATTTTATATTTTGGTTAATATAAGAATTCAGCGAAATTCTATCACATTTGTTCAATTTACGTCGCTCCTATTTCAGATAGCGTATTGGGCTAAGCGGCATCTCAAAGCGCATGAAATGGCGAGTAAAATGCACTATTAAACTTCTAGCGTAGGGCAATCAGAGACCCGATTTGATCATTTCATATTTTGGTTAATATAAGAATTCAGCGAAATTCTATCACATTTGTTCAATTTACGTCGCTCCTATTTCAGATAGCGTATTGGGCTAAGCGGCATCTCAAAGCGCACGAAAGCGCGAGTAAAATGCACTATTAAACTTCTAGGGTGGGGCAAGCAGAGACCCGATCAGATCATTTTATATTTTGGTTAATATAAGAATTCAGCGATATTCTATCACATTTGTTCAATTTACGTCGCTCCTATTTCAGATAGCGTATTGGGCTAAGCGGCATCTCAAAGCGCATGAAATGGCGAGTAAAATGCACTATTAAACTTCTAGCGTAGGGCAATCAGAGACCCGATTAGATCATTTTATATTTTGGTTAATATAAGAATTCAGCGAAATTCTGTCACATTCGTTCAACTTACGTAGCTCCTATTTCAGATAGCGTACTGGGCTAGGCGGCATCTTAAAGCGCGTGGCATGGCGAGTAAAATGCACTATTAAACTTCTATGATAGGGCAATCAGAGACCCGATTAGATCATTGTATATTTTGGTTAATATAAGAATTCAGCGAAATTCTATCACATTTGTTCAATATAAGTCGCTCCAATTTCAGATAGCTTATTGGGCTAAGCGGCATCGCAAAGCGCATGAATTGACGAGTGAAATGCACTATTAAACTTCTTGGGTAGGGCGAACAAAGACCCGATTAGATCATTTTACATTAAGGTTAATATAAGAATTCAGCGAAATTCTATCACATTTGTTCAATTTACATCGCTCCTATTTCAGATAGCGACTTGTGCTAAGCGGCATCTCAAAGCGCACGAAATGGCGAGTAAAATGCGCTATTAAACTTCTAGGGTAGGGCAAACAGAGACCCGATTAGATCATTTTATATTTTGGTTAATAAATGAATTCATCGAAATTCTATCACATTTGTTCAATTTACATCGCTCCTATTTCAGATAGCGTATTGGGCTAAGCGGCATCTCAAAGCGCATGAAATGGCGAGTAAAATGCACTATTAAACATCTTGGGTAGGGCGAACAGAGACCCGATTACATCATTTTATATTATGGTTAATTTAAGAATTCAGCAAAATTCTATCACATTTGGTCAATTTACATCGCTCCTATTTCAGATAGCGTATTGGGCTAAGCGGCACCTCAAAGCGCATGGAATGTCGAGTAAAATGCACTAATAAACTTCTAGGATAAGGCAAACGGAGATCCGATTAGACCATTTTATATTACGGTTAATATAAGAATTCAGCGTAATTCTATCACATTTGTTCAATTTACGTCGTTCCTATTTCAGATAGCATACTGGGCTAGGCGGCATCTTAAAGCGCGTGGAATGGCGAGTAAAATGCACTATTAAACTTCTATAATAGGGCAATCAGAGACCCGATTAGATCATTTTATATTTTGGTTAATATAAGGATTCAGCGTAATTCTATCACATTTGTTCAATTTACGTCGCTCCTATTTCAGATAGCGCATTGGGCTAAGCGGCATCTCAAAGCGCATGAAATGGCGAGTAAAATGCACTATTAAACTTCTAGGGTAAGGCAAACAGAGACCCGATTAGATCATTTTATATTACGGTTAATATAAGAATTCAGCGTAATTCTATCACATTTGTTCAACATACGTCGCTCCTATTTCAGATAGTGTACTGGGCTAGGCGGCATCTTAAAGCGCGTGGAAGGGCGAGTAAAATGCACTACTAAACTTCTATGGTAGGGCAATCAGAGTCCCGTCTAGATCATTTTATGTATTGTTTAATATAAGATTTCGGGGAAATTCTATCACATTTGTTCAATTTACATCGCTCCTATTTCAGATAGCGTATTGGGCTAAGCGGCATCTCAAAGCGTATGAAATGACGAGAGAAATGCACTATTAAACTTCTTGGGTAGGGCGAACAGAGACCCGATTAGGTCATTTCATATTATGGTTAATTTAAGAATTCAGCGAAATTCTATCACATTGGTCAATTTACATCGCTCCTATTTCAAATAGCGTATTGGGCTAAGCGGCATCTCCATGGGCATGAAATGGCGAGTAAAATGCACTATTAAACTTCTAGGATAAGGCAAATGGAGACCCGATGAGACCATTTTATATTGCGGTTAATATAAGAATTCAGCGTTATTCTATCACATTTGTTCAACTTACGTCGCTCCTATTTCAGATAGCGTACTCGGATAGGCGGCATCTTAAAGCGCGTGGAAAGGCGAGTAAAATGCACTATTAAACTTCGAGGGTAATGCAAACAGAGACCCGATTAGATCATTTTATATTACGGTTAATATAAGATTTCAGGGAAATTCTATCACATTTGTTCAATTTACGTCGCTCCTATTTCAGATAGCGTATTGGGCTAAGCGGCATCTCAAAGCGCATGAAATGACGAGAGAAATGCACTATTAAACTTCTTGGGTAGGGCGAACAGAGACCCGATTACATCATTTTATATTATGGTTAATATAAGAATTCAGCGATATTCTATCGCATTTGTTCAATTTGCGTCGCTCCTATTTCAGATAGCGTATTGGGCTAAGCGGCATCTCAAAGCGCATGAAATGACGAATAAAATGCACTATTAAGCTTCTACGCTAGGGCGAACAGAGACCCGATTAGATCATTTAACGTTATGGTAAATAAAAGAATTCAGCGAAATTCTATCACATTTGTTCAATTTACGTCGCTCCTATTTCAGATAGCGTACTGGGCTAGGCGGCATCTCAAAGCGCATGAAATGACGAGTAAAATGCTCTATTAAACTTCTAGGGTAGGGCAATCAGAGACCCGATTAGTTCATTTTATATTTTGGTTAATATAAGAATCCAGCGAAATTCTATCACATTTGTTCAATTTACGTCGCTCCTATTTCAGATAGCGTATTGGGCTAAGCGGAATCTCAAAGCGCACGAAAGGGCGAGTAAAATTCACTATTAAACTTCTAGGGTGGGGCAATCAGAGACCCGATAAGAACATTTTATATTACGGTTAATATAAGAATTCAGCGAAGTTCTATCACATTTGTTCAATTTACGTCGCTCCTATTTCCGATAGCTTATTGGGCTAAGCGGCAACTCAAAGCGCATGAAATGACGAGTGAAATGCACTAGTAAACTTCTAGGGTAGGGCGAACAAAGACCCGATTAGATCATTTTACATTAAGGTTGAAATAAGAATTCAGCGAAATTCTATCACATTTGTTCAATTTACGTCGCTCCTATTTCAGATAGCGTATTGGGCTAAGCTGCATCTCAAAGCGCAAGAAATGGCTCGTACAATGCACTATTCAACTTCTAGGGTAGGGCAAACAGAGACCGGATTAGATCATTTTATATTTTGGTTAATATAAGAATTCAGCGAAATTCTATCACATTTGTTCAATTTACGTCGCTCCTATTTCAGATAGCGTATTGTGCTAAGAGGCATCTCAAAGCGCGTGGAATGGCGAGTAAAACGCACTATTAAACTTCTATGATAGGGCAATCAGAGACCCGATTAGATCATTTTATATTTTGGTGAATATAAGAATTCAGCGAAATTCTATCACATTTGTTCAATTTACGTCGCTCCAATTTCAGATAGCTTATTGG
Organism: Macropis europaea; assembly: GCA_916610135.2. Taxonomy (NCBI): domain Eukaryota; kingdom Metazoa; phylum Arthropoda; class Insecta; order Hymenoptera; family Melittidae; genus Macropis; species Macropis europaea. The sequence continues at coordinate 13,688 of CAKAJE020001214.1, read as the reverse complement.
GCTAAGCGGCATCGCAAAGCGCATGAATTGACGAGTGAAATGCACTATTAAACTTCTTGGGTAGGGCGAACAAAGACCCGATTAGATCATTTTATATTATGGTTAATTTAAGAATTCAGCGAAATTCTCTCACATTTGTTCAATTTACGTCGCTGATATTTCAGATAGCGTATTGGGCTAAGCGGCATCTCAAAGCGCAAGAAATGGCGAGTAAAATGCACTATTAAACTTCTAGGGTAGGGCAAACAGAGACCCGATTAGGTCATTTCATATTATGGTTAATTTAAGAATTCAGAAAAATTCTATCACATTTGTTCAATTTACGTCGCTCCTATTTCAGATAGCGTACCCGGATAGGCGGCATCCTAAAGCGCGAGGAATGGCGAGTAAAATGCACTATTAAACTTCTATGATAGGGCAATCAGAGACCCGATTAGATCATTTTATATTTTGGTTAATATAAGAATTCAGCGAAATTCTATCACATTTGTTTAATTTACGTCGCTCCTATTTCAGATAGCGTATTGGGATAAGCGGCATCTCAAAGCGCATGAAATGCTGAGTAAAATGCGCTATTAAACTTCTAGGGTAGGGCAATCAGAGACCCGATTAGATCATTTTATATTATGGGTAATTTAAGGATTCAGCAAAATTCTATCACATTTGTTCAATTTACGTCGTTCCTATTTCAGATAGCATACTGGGCTAGGCGGCAACTTAAAGCGCGCGGAATGGCGAGTAAAATGCACTATTAAACTTCTAGGATAAGGCAAACAGAGACCCGATTAGATCATTTTATATTACGGTTAACATAAGAATTCAGCGTAATTCTGTGACATTTATTCAACTTACGTAGCTCCTATTTCAGATAGCGTACTGGGCAAGGCGGCAACTTAAAGCGCGTGGAATGGCGAGTAAAATGCACTATTAAACTTCTATGATAGGGCAATCAGAGACCCGATTAGATCATTTTCTATTTTGGTTAATATAAGAATCCAGCGAAATTCAATCACATTTGCTCAATTTACGTCGCTCCTATTTCAGATAGCGTATTGGGCTAAGCGGCATCTCAAAGCGCACGAAAGGGCGAGTAAAATGCACTATTAAACTTCTAGGGTAGGGCAATCAGAGACCCTATAAGATCATTTTATATTTTGGTTAATATAAGAATTCAGCGAAATTCTATCACATTTGTTCAATTTACGTCGCTCCTATTTCAGATAGCGTATTGGGCTAAGCGGCATCTCAAAGCGCATGGAATGGCGAGTGAAATGCACTATTAAACTTCTATGATAGGGCTATCAGAGACCCGATTAGATCATTTTATATTTTGGTTAATATAAGAATTCAGCGAAATGCTATCACATTTGTTCAATTTACGTCGCTCCAATTTCAGATAGCTTATTGGGCTAAGCGGCATCGCAAAGCGCATGAATTGACGAGTGAAATGCACTATTAAACTTCTTGGGTAGGGCGAACAAAGACCCGATTAGATCATTTTATATTATGGTTAATTTAAGAATTCAGCGAAATTCTCTCACATTTGTTCAATTTACGTCGCTGATATTTCAGATAGCGTATTGGGCTAAGCGGCATCTCAAAGCGCAAGAAATGGCGAGTAAAATGCAGTATTAAACTTCTAGGGTAGGGCAAACAGAGACCCGATTAGGTCATTTCATATTATGGTTAATTTAAGAATTCAGAAAAATTCTATCACATTTGTTCAATTTACGTCGCTCCTATTTCAGATAGCGCATTCGGCAAAGCGGCATCTCAAAGCGCATGGAATGGCGAGTGAAATGCACTATTAAACTTATAGGGTAGGGCGAACAGAGACCCGAATAGATCATTTTATATTACGGTTAATATAAGAATTCAGCGTAATTCTATCACATTTGTTCAACATGCGTCGCTCCTATTTCAGATAGTGTACTGGGCTAGGCGGCATCTTAAAGCGCGTGGAAGGGCGAGTAAAATGCACTACTAAACTTCTATGGTAGGGCAATCAGAGTCACGTTTAGATCATTTTATGTATTGTTTAATATAAGATTTCAGGGAAATTCTATCACATTTGTTCAATTTACGTCACTCCTATTTCAGATAGCGTATTGGGCTAAGCGGCATCTCAAAGCGTATGAAATGACGAGAGAAATGCACTATTAATCTTCTTGGGTAGGGCGAACAGAGACCCGATTAGGTCATTTCATATTATGGTTAATTACAGAATTGAGCGAAATTCTATCACATTTGTTCAATTTACATCGCTCCTATTTCAAATAGCGTATTGGGCTAAGCGGCATCTCAATGCGCATGAAATGGCGAGTAAAATGCACTATTAAACTTCTAGGATAAGGCAAACGGAGACCCGATTAGACCATTTTATATTACGGTTAATATAAGAATTCAGCGTTATTCTATCACATTTGTTCAACTTACGTCGCTCCTATTTCAGATAGCGTACTCTGATAGGCGACATCCTAAAGCGCGTGGAATGGCGAGTAAAATGCACTATTAAACTTCTAGGGTAATGCAAACAGAGACCCGATTAGATCATTTTACATTAAGGTTAATATAAGTATTCAGGGAACTTCTATCACATTTGTTCAATTTACGTCGCTCCTATTTCAGACAGCTTATTGGGCTAAGCGGCATCTCAAAGCGCATGAAATGACGAGTAAAATGCACTAGTAAACTTCTAGGGTAGGGCAATCAGAGACCCGATTAGATCATTTTATATTATGGTTAATTTAAGAATTCAGCAAAATTCTATCACATTTGTTCAATTTACGTCGTTCCTATTTCAGATAGCATACTGGGCTAGGCGGCATCTTAAAGCGCGTGGAATGGCGAGTAAAATGCACTATTAATCTTCTATGATAGGGCAATCAGAGACCCGATTAGATCATTTTATATTTTGGTTAATATAAGAATTCAGCGTAATTCTATCACATTTGTTCAATTTACGTCGCTCCTATATCAGATAGCATATTGGGCTAAGCGGCATCTCAAAGCGCATGAAATGGCGAGTCAAATGCACTATTAAACTTCTAGGGTAAGGCAAACACAGACCCGATTAGATCATTTCATATTACGGTTAATATAAGAATTCAGCGAAATTCTATCACATTTGTTCAATTTACGTCGCTCCTATTTCAGATAGCGTGTTGGGCTAGGCGGCATCTTAAAGCGTGTGTAATGGCGAGTAAAATGCACTATTAAACTTCTAGGGTAGGGCAAACAGAGACCCCATTAGATCATTTTATATTACGGTTAATATAAGAATTCAGCGTTATTCTATCACATTTGTTCAACTTACGTCGCTCCTATTTCAGATAGCGTACTCTGATATGCGGCATCCTAAAGCGCGTGGAATGGCGAGTAAAATGCACTATTAAACTTCTAGGGTAATGCAAACAGAGACCCGATTAGATCATTTTACATTAAGGTTAATATAAGTATTCAGGGAACTTCTATCACATTTGTTCAATTTACGTCGCTGCTATTTCAGACAGCTTATTGGGCTAAGCGGCATCTCAAAGCGCATGAAATGACGAGTAAAATGCACTATTAAACTTCTAGGGTAGGGCAATCAGAGACCCGATTAGATCATTTTATATTATGGTTAATTTAAGAATTCAGCAAAATTCTATCACATTTGTTCAATTTACGTCGTTCCTATTTCAGATAGCATACTGGGCTAGGCGGCATCTTAAAGCGCGTGGAATGGCGAGTAAAATGCACTATTAATCTTCTATGATAGGGCAATCAGAGACCCGATTAGATCATTTTATATTTTGGTTAATATAAGAATTCAGCGTAATTCTATCACATTTGTTCAATTTACGTCGCTCCTATATCAGATAGCATATTGGGCTAAGCGGCATCTCAAAGCGCATGAAATGGCGAGTAAAATGCACTATTAAACTTCTAGGGTAAGGGAAACAGAGACCCGATTAGATCATTTTATATTACAGTTAATATAAGAATTCAGCGTAATTCTATCACATTTGTTCAACATGCGTCGCTCCTATTTCAGATAGTGTACTGGGCTAGGCGGCATCTTAAAGCGCGTGGAAGGGCGAGTAAAATGCACTATTAAACTTCCAGGGTAGGGCAATCAGAGACCCGATTAGATCATTTTATATTATGGTTAATAAAAGAATTCATCGAAATTCTATCACATTTGTTCAATTTACATCGCTCCTATTTCAGATAGCGTACTGGGCTAAGCGGCATCTCAAAGCGCAAGAAATGGCGAGTAAAATGCACTATTAAACTTCTAGGATAAGGCAAACAGAGACCCGATTAGATAATTTTATATTACAGTTAATATAAGAATTCAGCGTAATTCTATCACATTTGTTCAACATGCGTCGCTCCTATTTCAGATAGTGTACTGGGCTAGGCGGCATCTTAAAGCGCGTGGAAGGGCGAGTAAAATGCACTATTAAACTTCCAGGGTAGGGCAATCAGAGACCCGATTAGATCAATTTATATTATGGTTAATTTAAGAATTCAGCAAAATTCTATCACATTTGTTCAATTTACGTCGTTCGTATTTCAGATAGCGTATTGGGCTAAGCGGCATCTCAAAGCGCATGAAATGGCGAGTAAAATGCACTATTAAACTTCTAGGGTAAGGGAAACAGAGACCCGATTAGATCATTTTATATTTTGGTTAATATAAGGATTCAGCGTAATTCTATCACATTTGTACAATTTACGTCGCTCCTATTTCAGATAGCGCATTGGGCTAAGCGGCATCTCAAAGCGCATGAAATGGCGAGTAAAATGCACTATTAAACTTCTAGGGTAAGGCAAACAGAGACCCGATTAGATCATTTTATATTACGGTTAATATAAGAATTCAGCGTAATTCTATCACATTTGTTCAACATACGTCGCTCCTATTTCAGATAGTGTACTGGGCTAGGCGGCATCTTAAAGCGCGTGGAAGGGCGAGTAAAATGCACTACTAAACTTCTATGGTAGGGCAATCAGAGTCCCGTCTAGATCATTTTATGTATTGTTTAATATAAGATTTCGGGGAAATTCTATCACATTTGTTCAATTTACATCGCTCCTATTTCAGATAGCGTATTGGGCTAAGCGGCATCTCAAAGCGTATGAAATGACGAGAGAAATGCACTATTAAACTTCTTGGGTAGGGCGAACAGAGACCCGATTAGGTCATTTCATATTATGGTTAATTTAAGAATTCAGCGAAATTCTATCACATTGGTCAATTTACATCGCTCCTATTTCAAATAGCGTATTGGGCTAAGCGGCATCTCCATGGGCATGAAATGGCGAGTAAAATGCACTATTAAACTTCTAGGATAAGGCAAATGGAGACCCGATGAGACCATTTTATATTGCGGTTAATATAAGAATTCAGCGTTATTCTATCACATTTGTTCAACTTACGTCGCTCCTATTTCAGATAGCGTACTCGGATAGGCGGCATCTTAAAGCGCGTGGAAAGGCGAGTAAAATGCACTATTAAACTTCGAGGGTAATGCAAACAGAGACCCGATTAGATCATTTTATATTACGGTTAATATAAGATTTCAGGGAAATTCTATCACATTTGTTCAATTTACGTCGCTCCTATTTCAGATAGCGTATTGGGCTAAGCGGCATCTCAAAGCGCATGAAATGACGAGAGAAATGCACTATTAAACTTCTTGGGTAGGGCGAACAGAGACCCGATTACATCATTTTATATTATGGTTAATATAAGAATTCAGCGATATTCTATCGCATTTGTTCAATTTGCGTCGCTCCTATTTCAGATAGCGTATTGGGCTAAGCGGCATCTCAAAGCGCATGAAATGACGAATAAAATGCACTATTAAGCTTCTACGCTAGGGCGAACAGAGACCCGATTAGATCATTTAACGTTATGGTAAATAAAAGAATTCAGCGAAATTCTATCACATTTGTTCAATTTACGTCGCTCCTATTTCAGATAGCGTACTGGGCTAGGCGGCATCTCAAAGCGCATGAAATGACGAGTAAAATGCTCTATTAAACTTCTAGGGTAGGGCAATCAGAGACCCGATTAGTTCATTTTATATTTTGGTTAATATAAGAATCCAGCGAAATTCTATCACATTTGTTCAATTTACGTCGCTCCTATTTCAGATAGCGTATTGGGCTAAGCGGAATCTCAAAGCGCACGAAAGGGCGAGTAAAATTCACTATTAAACTTCTAGGGTGGGGCAATCAGAGACCCGATAAGAACATTTTATATTACGGTTAATATAAGAATTCAGCGAAGTTCTATCACATTTGTTCAATTTACGTCGCTCCTATTTCAGATAGCTTATTGGGCTAAGCGGCAACTCAAAGCGCATGAAATGACGAGTGAAATGCACTAGTAAACTTCTAGGGTAGGGCGAACAAAGACCCGATTAGATCATTTTACATTAAGGTTGAAATAAGAATTCAGCGAAATTCTATCACATTTGTTCAATTTACGTCGCTCCTATTTCAGATAGCGTATTGGGCTAAGCTGCATCTCAAAGCGCAAGAAATGGCTCGTACAATGCACTATTCAACTTCTAGGGTAGGGCAAACAGAGACCGGATTAGATCATTTTATATTTTGGTTAATATAAGAATTCAGCGAAATTCTATCACATTTGTTCAATTTACGTCGCTCCTATTTCAGATAGCGTATTGGGCTAAGAGGCATCTCAAAGCGCATGAAATGGCTAGTAAAACGCACTATTAAACTTCTAGGATAAGGCAAACAGAGACCCGATTAGATCATGTTATATTACGGTTAATATAAGAAATCAGCGTAATTCTGTCAGATTCGTTCAACTTACGTAGCTCCTATTTCAGATAGCGTACTGGGCTAGGCGGCATCTTAAAGCGCGTGGAATGGCGAGTAAAACGCACTATTAAACTTCTATGATAGGGCAATCAGAGACCCGATTAGATCATTTTATATTTTGGTGAATATAAGAATTCAGCGAAATTCTATCACATTTGTTCAATTTACGTCGCTCCAATTTCAGATAGCTTATTGGGCTAAGCGGCATCGCAAAGCGCATGAATTGACGAGTGAAATGCACTATTAAACTTCTTGGGTAGGGCGAACAAAGACCCGATTAGATCATTTTATATTATGGTTAATTTAAGAATTCAGCGAAATTCTCTCACATTTGTTCAATTTACGTCGCTGATATTTCAGATAGCGTATTGGGCTAAGCGGCATCTCAAAGCGCAAGAAATGGCGAGTAAAATGCACTATTAAACTTCTAGGGTAGGGCAAACACAGACCCGATTAGGTCATTTCATATTATGGTTAATTTAAGAATTCAGAAAAATTCTATCACATTTGTTCAATTTACGTCGCTCCTATTTCAGATAGCGTACCCGGATAGGCGGCATCTTAAAGCGCGAGGAATGGCGAGTAAAATGCACTATTAAACTTCTATGATAGGGCAATCAGAGACCCGATTAGATCATTTTATATTTTGGTTAATATAAGAATTCAGCGAAATTCTATCACATTTGTTTAATTTACGTCGCTCCTATTTCAGATAGCGTATTGGGATAAGTGGCATCTCAAAGCGCATGAAATGCTGAGTAAAATGCGCTATTAAACTTCTAGGGTAGGGCAATCAGAGACCCGATTAGATCATTTTATATTATGGGTAATTTAAGGATTCAGCAAAATTCTATCACATTTGTTCAATTTACGTCGTTCCTATTTCAGATAGCATACTGGGCTAGGCGGCAACTTAAAGCGCGCGGAATGGCGAGTAAAATGCACTATTAAACTTCTAGGATAAGGCAAACAGAGACCCGATTAGATCATTTTATATTACGGTTAACATAAGAATTCAGCGTAATTCTGTGACATTTGTTCAACTTACGTAGCTCCTATTTCAGATAGCGTACTGGGCAAGGCGGCAACTTAAAGCGCGTGGAATGGCGAGTAAAATGCACTATTAAACTTCTATGATAGGGCAATCAGAGACCCGATTAGATCATTTTCTATTTTGGTTAATATAAGAATCCAGCGAAATTCTATCACATTTGTTCAATTTACGTCGCTCCTATTTCAGATAGCGTATTGGGCTAAGCGGCATCTCAAAGCGCACGAAAGGGCGAGTAAAATGCACTATTAAACTTCTAGGGTAGGGCAATCAGAGACCCTATAAGATCATTTTATATTTTGGTTAATATAAGAATTCAGCGAAATTCTATCACATTTGTTCAATTTACGTCGCTCCTATTTCAGATAGCGTATTGGGCTAAGCGGCATCTCAAAGCGCATGGAATGGCGAGTGAAATGCACTATTAAACTTCTATGATAGGGCAATCAGAGACCCGATTAGATCATTTTATATTTTGGTTAATATAAGAATTCAGCGAAATTCTATCACATTTGTTCAATTTACGTCGCTCCAATTTCAGATAGCTTATTGGGCTAAGCGGCATCGCAAAGCGCATGAATTGACGAGTGAAATGCACTATTAAACTTCTTGGGTAGGGCGAACAAAGACCCGATTAGATCATTTTATATTATGGTTAATTTAAGAATTCAGCGAAATTCTCTCACATTTGTTCAATTTACGTCGCTGATATTTCAGATAGCGTATTGGGCTAAGCGGCATCTCAAAGCGCAAGAAATGGCGAGTAAAATGCAGTATTAAACTTCTAGGGTAGGGCAAACAGAGACCCGATTAGGTCATTTCATATTATGGTTAATTTAAGAATTCAGAAAAATTCTATCACATTTGTTCAATTTACGTCGCTCCTATTTCAGATACCGTACCCGGATAGGCGGCATCTTAAAGCGCGAGGAATGGCGAGTAAAATGCACTATTAAACTTCTATGATAGGGCAATCAGAGACCCGATTAGATCATTTTATATTTTGGTTAATATAAGAATTCAGCGAAATTCTATCACATTTGTTTAATTTACGTCGCTCCTATTTCAGATAGCGTACTGGGATAAGCGGCATCTCAAAGCGCATGAAATGCTGAGTAAAATGAGCTATTAAACTTCTAGGGTAGGGCAATCAGAGACCCGATTAGATCATTTTATATTATGGTTAATTTAAGGATTCAGCAAAATTCTATCACATTTGTTCAATTTACGTCGTTCCTATTTCAGATAGCATACTGGGCTAGGCGGCAACTTAAAGCGCGCCGAATGGCGAGTAAAATGCACTATTAAACTTCTAGGATAAGGCAAACAGAGACCCGATTAGATCATTTTATATTACGGTTAACATAAGAATTTGGCGTAATTCTGTGACATTTGTTCAACTTACGTAGCTCCTATTTCAGATAGCGTACTGGGCAAGGCGGCAACTTAAAGCGCGTGGAATGGCGAGTAAAATGCACTATTAAACTCCTATGATAGGGCAATCAGAGACCCGATTAGATCATTTTCTATTTTGGTTAATATAAGAATCCAGCGAAATTCTATCACATTTGTTCAATTTACGTCGCTCCTATTTCAGATAGCGCATTCGGCAAAGCGGCATCTCAAAGCGCATGGAATGGCGAGTAAAATGCACTATTAAACTTATAGGGTAGGGCGAACAGAGACCCGAATAGATCATTTTATATTACGGTTAATATAAGAATTCAGCGTAATTCTATCACATTTGTTCAACATGCGTCGCTCCTATTTCAGATAGTGTACTGGGCTAGGCGGCATCTTAAAGCGCGTGGAAGGGCGAGTAAAATGCACTACTAAACTTCTATGGTAGGGCAATCAGAGTCCCGTTTAGATCATTTTATGTATTGTTTAATATAAGATATCAGGGAAATTCTATCACATTTGTTCAATTTACGTCACTCCTATTTCAGATAGCGTATTGGGCTAAGCGGCATCTCAAAGCGTATGAAATGACGAGAGAAATGCACTATTAATCTTCTTGGGTAGGGCGAACAGAGACCCGATTAGGTCATTTCATATTATGGTTAATTACAGAATTGAGCGAAATTCTATCACATTTGTTCAATTTACATCGCTCCTATTTCAAATAGCGTATTGGGCTAAGCGGCATCTCAATGCGCATGAAATGGCGAGTAAAATGCACTATTAAACTTCTAGGATAAGGCAAACGGAGACCCGATTAGACCATTTTATATTACGGTTAATATAAGAATTCAGCGTTATTCTATCACATTTGTTCAACTTACGTCGCTCCTATTTCAGATAGCGTACTCTGATAGGCGACATCCTAAAGCGCGTGGAATGGCGAGTAAAATGCACTATTAAACTTCTAGGGTAATGCAAACAGAGACCCGATTAGATCATTTTACATTAAGGTTAATATAAGTATTCAGGGAACTTCTATCACATTTGTTCAATTTACGTCGCTCCTATTTCAGACAGCTTATTGGGCTAAGCGGCATCTCAAAGCGCATGAAATGACGAGTAAAATGCACTATTAAACTTCTAGGGTAGGGCAATCAGAGACCCGATTAGATCATTTTATATTATGGTTAATTTAAGAATTCAGCAAAATTCTATCACATTTGTTCAATTTACGTCGTTCCTATTTCAGATAGCATACTGGGCTAGGCGGCATCTTAAAGCGCGTGGAATGGCGAGTAAAATGCACTATTAATCTTCTATGATAGGGCAATCAGAGACCCGATTAGATCATTTTATATTTTGGTTAATATAAGAATTCAGCGTAATTCTATCACATTTGTTCAATTTACGTCGCTCCTATATCAGATAGCATATTGGGCTAAGCGGCATCTCAAAGCGCATGAAATGGCGAGTCAAATGCACTATTAAACTTCTAGGGTAAGGCAAACACAGACCCGATTAGATCATTTCATATTACGGTTAATATAAGAATTCAGCGAAATTCTATCACATTTGTTCAATTTACGTCGCTCCTATTTCAGATAGCGTGTTGGGCTAGGCGGCATCTTAAAGCGTGTGTAATGGCGAGTAAAATGCACTATTAAACTTCTAGGGTAGGGCAAACAGAGACCCCATTAGATCATTTTATATTACGGTTAATATAAGAATTCAGCGTTATTCTATCACATTTGTTCAACTTACGTCGCTCCTATTTCAGATAGCGTACTCTGATATGCGGCATCCTAAAGCGCGTGGAATGGCGAGTAAAATGCACTATTAAACTTCTAGGGTAATGCAAACAGAGACCCGATTAGATCATTTTACATTAAGGTTAATATAAGTATTCAGGGAACTTCTATCACATTTGTTCAATTTACGTCGCTGCTATTTCAGACAGCTTATTGGGCTAAGCGGCATCTCAAAGCGCATGAAATGACGAGTAAAATGCACTATTAAACTTCTAGGGTAGGGCAATCAGAGACCCGATTAGATCATTTTATATTATGGTTAATTTAAGAATTCAGCAAAATTCTATCACATTTGTTCAATTTACGTCGTTCCTATTTCAGATAGCATACTGGGCTAGGCGGCATCTTAAAGCGCGTGGAATGGCGAGTAAAATGCACTATTAATCTTCTATGATAGGGCAATCAGAGACCCGATTAGATCATTTTATATTTTGGTTAATATAAGAATTCAGCGTAATTCTATCACATTTGTTCAATTTACGTCGCTCCTATATCAGATAGCATATTGGGCTAAGCGGCATCTCAAAGCGCATGAAATGGCGAGTAAAATGCACTATTAAACTTCTAGGGTAAGGGAAACAGAGACCCGATTAGATCATTTTATATTACAGTTAATATAAGAATTCAGCGTAATTCTATCACATTTGTTCAACATGCGTCGCTCCTATTTCAGATAGTGTACTGGGCTAGGCGGCATCTTAAAGCGCGTGGAAGGGCGAGTAAAATGCACTATTAAACTTCCAGGGTAGGGCAATCAGAGACCCGATTAGATCATTTTATATTATGGTTAATAAAAGAATTCATCGAAATTCTATCACATTTGTTCAATTTACATCGCTCCTATTTCAGATAGCGTACTGGGCTAAGCGGCATCTCAAAGCGCAAGAAATGGCGAGTAAAATGCACTATTAAACTTCTAGGATAAGGCAAACAGAGACCCGATTAGATCATTTTATATTACGGTTAATTTAAGAATTCAGCGTAATTCTGTGACATTTGTTCAATTTACGTCGTTCCTATTTCAGGTAGCGTATTGGGCTAAGCGGCATCTCAAAGCGCATGAAATGGCGAGTAAAATGCACTATTAAACTTCTAGGGTAAGGCAAACAGAGACCCGATTAGATCATTTTATATTACGGTTAATATAAGAATTCAGCGTAATTCTATCACATTTGTTCAACATGCGTCGCTCCTATTTCAGATAGTGTACTGGGCTAGGCGGCATCTTAAAGCGCGTGGAAGGGCGAGTAAAATGCACAATTAAACTTCCAGGGTAGGGCAATCAGAGACCCGATTAGATCATTTTATATTATGGTTAATTTAAGAATTCAGCAAAATTCTATCACATTTGTTCAATTTACGTCGTTCCTATTTCAGATAGCGTATTGTGCTAAGCGGCATCTCAAAGCGCATGAAATGGCGAGTAAAATGCACTATTAAACTTCTAGGGTAAGGGAACCAGAGACCCGATTAGATCATTTTATATTACGGTTAATATAAGAATTCAGCGTAATTCTATCACATTTGTTCAACATGCGTCGCTCCTATTTCAGACAGTGTACTGGGCTAGGCGGCATCTTAAAGCGCGTGGAAGGGCGAGTAAAATGCACTACTAAACTTCTATGGTAGGGCAATCAGAGTCCCGTTTAGATCATTTCATGTATTGTTTAATATAAGATTTCAGGGAAATTCTATCACATTTGTTCAATTTACGTCGCTCCTATTTCAGATAGCGTATTGGGCTAAGCGGCATCTCAAAGCGTATGAAATGACGAGAGAAATGCACTATTAAGCTTCTTGGGTAGGGCGAACAGAGACCCGATTAGGTCATTTCATATTATGGTTAATTACAGAATTCAGCGAAATTCTATCACATTTGTTCAATTTACGTCGCTCCTATTTCAGATAGCGTACTCGGATAGGCGGCATCTTAAAGCGCGTGGAATGGTGAGTAAAATGCACTGTTAAACTTCTAGGGTTTGGGCAATCAGAGACCCGATTAGATCATTTTATATTATGGTTAATATAAGAATTCAGCGAAATTCTATCACATTTGTTTAATTTACGTCGCTCCTATTTCAGATAGCGTATTGGGCTAAGCGGCATCTCAAAGCGCATGAAATGGCGAGTAAAATGCACTATTAAACTTCTAGGGTAGGGCAATCAGAGACCCGATTAGATCATTTTATATTTTGGTTAATATAAGAATCCAGCGAAATTCTATCACATTTGTTCAATTTACGTCGCTCCTATTTCAGATAGCGTATTTGGCTAAGCGGCATCTCAAACCGCATGGAATGGCGAGTGAAATGCACTATTAAACTTCTATGATAGGGCAATCAGAGACCTGACTAGATCATTTTATGTTATGGTTAATTTAAGAATTCAGCGAAATTCTATCACATTTGTTCAATTTACGTCGCTCCTATTTCAGATAGCGTATTGGGCTAAGAGGCATCTCAAAGCGAATGAAATGGCGAGTAAAATGCACTGTTAAACTTCTAGGATAAGGCAAAGAGAGACCCGATTAGATCATTTTATATTATGGTTAATTTAAGAATTCAGAAAAATTCTGATCACAT
>CAKAJE020001213.1:0-42293 GCA_916610135.2 Macropis europaea | reverse complement strand
AGAGACCCGATTAGATCATTTTATATTACGGTTAATATAAGAATGCAGCGTAATTCCAGCACATTTGTTCAACTTACGTCGCTCCGATTTCATATAGCGTACTGGGCTAGGCTGCATCTCAAAGCGCATGAAATGGCGAGTAAAATGCACTATTAATCTTCTTGGGTAGGGCGAACAGAGACCCGATTAGAACATTTTACATTAAGGTTAATATAAGATTTCAGCGTAATTCTATCACATTTGTTCAACTTACGTCGCTCCTATTTCAGATAGCGTACCGGCTAGGCGCACCTCAAAGCGCATGAAATGGCGAGTAAAATGCACTACTAAACTTCTATGATAGGGCAATCAGAGTCCCGTTTAGATCATTTTATATTATGGTTAATTTAAGAATTCAGCGAAATTCTATCACATTTGTTCAATTTACATCGCTCCTATTTCAGATAGCGTATTGGGCTAAGCGGCATCTCAATGCGCATGAAATGGCCAGTAAACTGCACTATTAAACTTCTAGGATAAGGCAAACGGAGACCCGATTAGATCATTTTACATTAAGGTTAATATAAGTATTCAGGGAAATTCTATCACGTTTGTTGAATTTACGTCGCTCCTATTTCAGATAGCATATTGGGCTAAGCGGCATCTCAAAGCGCATGACATGGCGAGTAAAATGCACTGTTAAACTTCTAGGGTAGGGCAAACAGAGACCCGATTAGATCATTTCATATTATGGTTTATTTAAGAATTCAGAAAAATTCTATCACATTTGTCCAATTTACGTCGCTCCTATTTCAGATAGGTTATTGAGCTAAGCGGCATCTCAAAGCGCATGAAATGACGTGTGAAATGCACTAGTAATCTTCTAGGGTAGGGCGAACAGAGACCCGATTAGATCATTTTACATTAAGGTTAATATAAGAATTCAGCGAGATTCTCTCACATTTGTTCAATTTACGTCGCTGATATTTCAGATAGCGTATTGGGCTAAGCGGCATCTCAAAGCGCAAGAAATGGCGAGTAAAATGTACTATTAAACTTCTAGGGTAGGGCAAACAGAGACCCGGTTAGATCATTTTATATTATGGTTAATTTAAGAATTCAGCGAAATTCTATCACATTTGTTCAATTTACGTCGCTCATGTTGCAGATAGCGTATTGGGCTAAGCGGCATCTCAAAGCGCATGAAATGGCGAGTAAAATGCACTATTAAACTTCTAGGGTAAGGCAAACAGAGACCCGATTAGATCATTTAATATTACGGTCAATATAAGAATTCAGCGTAATTATATCACATTTGTTCAACATACGTCGCTCCTATTTCAGATAGTGTACTGGGCTAGGCGGCATCTTAAAGCGCGTGGAAGGGCGAGTAAAATGCAATACTAAACTTCTATGATAGGGCAATCAGAGTCCCGTTTAGATCATTTTATATTTTGTTTAATATAAGATTTCATGGAAATTCTATCACATTTGTTCAATTTACGTCGCTCCTATTTCAGATAGCGTATTGGGCTAAGCGGCATCTCAAAGCGCATGAAATGGCGAGTCAAATGCACTATTAAACTTCTAGGATAGGTCAGACAGAGTCCAGATGAGAGCATTTTATATTATGGTTAATTTAAGAATTCAGCGAAATTCAATCACATTTGTTCAATTTACGTCGCTCCTATTTCAGATAGCATACTGGGCTAGGCGGCATCTTAAAGCGCGTGGAATGGCGAGTAAAATGCACTACTAAACTTCTACGATAGGGCAATCAGAGACCCGATTAGATCATTTTATATTTTGGTTAATATAAGAATTCAGCGAAATTCTATCACATTTGTTCAATTTACGTCGCTCCTATTTCAGATAGCTTATAGGGCTTAGCGGCATCTCAAAGCGCATAAAATGGCGAGTGAAATGCACTATTAAACTTCTAGGCTAGGGCGAACAGAGACCCGATTAGATCATTTTACATTTTGGTTAATAAAAGAATTCGGCGAAACTCTATCACATTTGTTCAATTTACGTCGGTCCTATTTCAGATAGCATACTGGGCTAGGCGGCACCTTAAAGCGCGTGGAATGGCGAGTAAAACTCGCTGTTAAACTTCTAGAATAAGGCAAACAGAGACCCGATTAGATCATTTTATATTACGGTTAATATAAGAATGCAGCGTAATTCCAGCACATTTGTTCAACTTACGTCGCTCCGATTTCATATAGCGTACTGGGCTAGGCTGCATCTCAAAGCGCATGAAATGGCGAGTAAAATGCACTATTAATCTTCTTGGGTAGGGCGAACAGAGACCCGATTAGAACATTTTACATTAAGGTTAATATAAGATTTCAGCGTAATTCTATCACATTTGTTCAACTTACGTCGCTCCTATTTCAGATAGCGTACCGGGCTAGGCGCATCTCAAAGCGCATGAAATGGCGAGTAAAATGCACTACTAAACTTCTATGATAGGGCAATCAGAGTCCCGTTTAGATCATTTTATATTATGGTTAATTTAAGAATTCAGCGAAATTCTATCACATTTGTTCAATTTACATCGCTCCTATTTCAGATAGCGTATTGGGCTAAGCGGCATCTCAATGCGCATGAAATGGCCAGTAAAATGCACTATTAAACTTCTAGGATAAGGCAAACGGAGACCCGATTAGATCATTTTACATTAAGGTTAATATAAGTATTCAGGGAAATTCTATCACGTTTGTTGAATTTACGTCGCTCCTATTTCAGATAGCATATTGGGCTAAGCGGCATCTCAAAGCGCATGACATGGCGAGTAAAATGCACTGTTAAACTTCTAGGGTAGGGCAAACAGAGACCCGATTAGATCATTTCATATTATGGTTTATTTAAGAATTCAGAAAAATTCTATCACATTTGTCCAATTTACGTCGCTCCTATTTCAGATAGGTTATTGAGCTAAGCGGCATCTCAAAGCGCATGAAATGACGTGTGAAATTCACTAGTAATCTTCTAGGGTAGGGCGAACAGAGACCCGATTAGATCATTTTACATTAAGGTTAATATAAGAATTCAGCGAGATTCTCTCACATTTGTTCAATTTACGTCGCTGATATTTCAGATAGCGTATTGGGCTAAGCGGCATCTCAAAGCGCAAGAAATGGCGAGTAAAATGTACTATTAAACTTCTAGGGTAGGGCAAACAGAGACCCGGTTAGATCATTTTATATTATGGTTAATTTAAGAATTCAGCGAAATTCTATCACATTTGTTCAATTTACGTCGCTCATGTTGCAGATAGCGTATTGGGCTAAGCGGCATCTCAAAGCGCATGAAATGGCGAGTAAAATGCACTATTAAACTTCTAGGGTAAGGCAAACAGAGACCCGATTAGATCATTTAATATTACGGTCAATATAAGAATTCAGCGTAATTATATCACATTTGTTCAACATACGTCGCTCCTATTTCAGATAGTGTACTGGGCTAGGCGGCATCTTAAAGCGCCTGGAAGGGCGAGTAAAATGCAATACTAAACTTCTATGATAGGGCAATCAGAGTCCCGTTTAGATCATTTTATATTTTGTTTAATATAAGATTTCATGGAAATTCTATCACATTTGTTCAATTTACGTCGCTCCTATTTCAGATAGCGTATTGGGCTAAGCGGCATCTCAAAGCGCATGAAATGGCGAATAAAATGCACTATTAAACTTCTAGGCTAGGGCGAACAGAGACCTGATTAGATCATTTTATATTATGGTTAATTCAAGAATTCTTCGAAAATCTATCACATTTGTACTATTTACATTGCTCCTATTTCAGATAGCGTACTGGGCTACGCGGCATCTCAAAGCGCATGAACTGACGAGTGAAATGCACTATTAATCTTCTTGGGTAGGGCGAACAGAGACCCGATTAGAACATTTTACATTAAGGTTAATATAAGAATTCAGCGTAATTCTATCACATTTGTTCAACTTACGTCGCTCCTATTTCAGATAGCGTACCGGGCTAGGCGGCATCTCAAAGCGCATGAAATGGCGAGTAAAATGCACTATTAAACTTCTAGGGTAGGGCAAACAGAGACCCGATTAGATCAATTTATATTAAGGTTAATATAAGTATTCAGGGAAATTCTATCACATTTGTTCAATTTACGTCGTTCCTGTTTCAGCTAGCGTACTGGGCTAGGCGGCATCTTAAAACGCGAAGAATGGCGAGTAAAATGCACTACTAAACTTCTATGATACGGCAATCAGAGAGCCGATTAGATCATTTTATATTTTGGTTAATATAAGAATTCAGCGAAATTCTATCACAATTGTTCTATTTACGTCGCTCCTATTGCAGATAGCGTATTGGGATAAGCGGCATCTCAAAGCGCATGAAATGGAGAGTGAAATGCACTATTAAACTTCTAGGGTAGGGCGAACAGAGACCCGATTAGATCATTTTACATTAAGGTTAATATAAGTATTCAGGGAAATTCTATCACGTTTGTTCAATTTACGTCGCTCCTATATCAGATAGCGTATTGTGCTAAGCGGCATCTCAAAGCGCATGAAATGACGAATAAAATGCACTATTAAACTTCTAGGGTAAGGCAAACAGAGACCCGATTAGATCATTTAATATTACGGTCAATATAAGAATTCAGCGTAATTATATCACATTTGTTCAACATACGTCGCTCCTATTTCAGATAGTGTACTGGGCTAGGCGGCATCTTAAAGCGCGTGGAAGGGCGAGTAAAATGCAATACTAAACTTCTATGATAGGGCAATCAGAGTCCCGTTTAGATCATTTTATATTTTGTTTAATATAAGATTTCATGGAAATTCTATCACATTTGTTCAATTTACGTCGCTCCTATTTCAGATAGCGTATTGGGCTAAGCGGCATCTCAAAGCGCATGAAATGGCGAGTCAAATGCACTATTAAACTTCTAGGATAGGTCAGACAGAGTCCAGATGAGAGCATTTTATATTATGGTTAATTTAAGAATTCAGCGAAATTCAATCACATTTGTTCAATTTACGTCGCTCCTATTTCAGATAGCATACTGGGCTAGGCGGCATCTTAAAGCGCGTGGAATGGCGAGTAAAATGCACTACTAAACTTCTACGATAGGGCAATCAGAGACCCGATTAGATCATTTTATATTTTGGTTAATATAAGAATTCAGCGAAATTCTATCACATTTGTTCAATTTACGTCGCTCCTATTTCAGATAGCTTATAGGGCTTAGCGGCATCTCAAAGCGCATAAAATGGCGAGTGAAATGCACTATTAAACTTCTAGGCTAGGGCGAACAGAGACCCGATTAGATCATTTTACATTTTGGTTAATAAAAGAATTCGGCGAAACTCTATCACATTTGTTCAATTTACGTCGGTCCTATTTCAGATAGCATACTGGGCTAGGCGGCACCTTAAAGCGCGTGGAATGGCGAGTAAAACTCGCTGTTAAACTTCTAGAATAAGGCAAACAGAGACCCGATTAGATCATTTTATATTACGGTTAATATAAGAATGCAGCGTAATTCCAGCACATTTGTTCAACTTACGTCGCTCCGATTTCATATAGCGTACTGGGCTAGGCTGCATCTCAAAGCGCATGAAATGGCGAGTAAAATGCACTATTAATCTTCTTGGGTAGGGCGAACAGAGACCCGATTAGAACATTTTACATTAAGGTTAATATAAGATTTCAGCGTAATTCTATCACATTTGTTCAACTTACGTCGCTCCTATTTCAGATAGCGTACCGGGCTAGGCGCATCTCAAAGCGCATGAAATGGCGAGTAAAATGCACTACTAAACTTCTATGATAGGGCAATCAGAGTCCCGTTTAGATCATTTTATATTATGGTTAATTTAAGAATTCAGCGAAATTCTATCACATTTGTTCAATTTACGTCGCTCCTATTTCAGATAGCGTATTGGGCTAAGCGGCATCTCAATGCGCATGAAATGGCCAGTAAAATGCACTATTAAACTTCTAGGATAAGGCAAACGGAGACCCGATTAGATCATTTTACATTAAGGTTAATATAAGTATTCAGGGAAATTCTATCACGTTTGTTGAATTTACGTCGCTCCTATTTCAGATAGCATATTGGGCTAAGCGGCATCTCAAAGCGCATGACATGGCGAGTAAAATGCACTGTTAAACTTCTAGGGTAGGGCAAACAGAGACCCGATTAGATCATTTCATATTATGGTTTATTTAAGAATTCAGAAAAATTCTATCACATTTGTCCAATTTACGTCGCTCCTATTTCAGATAGGTTATTGAGCTAAGCGGCATCTCAAAGCGCATGAAATGACGTGTGAAATGCACTAGTAATCTTCTAGGGTAGGGCGAACAGAGACCCGATTAGATCATTTTACATTAAGGTTAATATAAGAATTCAGCGAGATTCTCTCACATTTGTTCAATTTACGTCGCTGATATTTCAGATAGCGTATTGGGCTAAGCGGCATCTCAAAGCGCAAGAAATGGCGAGTAAAATGTACTATTAAACTTCTAGGGTAGGGCAAACAGAGACCCGGTTAGATCATTTTATATTATGGTTAATTTAAGAATTCAGCGAAATTCTATCACATTTGTTCAATTTACGTCGCTCATGTTGCAGATAGCGTATTGGGCTAAGCGGCATCTCAAAGCGCATGAAATGGCGAGTAAAATGCACTATTAAACTTCTAGGGTAAGGCAAACAGAGACCCGATTAGATCATTTAATATTACGGTCAATATAAGAATTCAGCGTAATTATATCACATTTGTTCAACATACGTCGCTCCTATTTCAGATAGTGTACTGGGCTAGGCGGCATCTTAAAGCGCGTGGAAGGGCGAGTAAAATGCAATACTAAACTTCTATGATAGGGCAATCAGAGTCCCGTTTAGATCATTTTATATTGTGTTTAATATAAGATTTCATGGAAATTCTATCACATTTGTTCAATTTACGTCGGTCCTATTTCAGATAGCGTATTGGGCTAAGCGGCATCTCAAAGCGCATGAAATGGCGAATAAAATGCACTATTAAACTTCTAAGCTAGGCCGAACAGAGACCTGATTAGATCATTTTATATTATGGTTAATTCAAGAATTCTTCGAAAATCTATCACATTTGTACTATTTACATTGCTCCTATTTCAGATAGCGTACTGGGCTACGCGGCATCTCAAAGCGCATGAACTGACGAGTGAAATGCACTATTAATCTTCTTGGGTAGGGCGAACAGAGACCCGATTAGAACATTTTACATTAAGGTTAATATAAGAATTCAGCGTAATTCTATCACATTTGTTCAACTTACGTCGCTCCTATTTCAGATAGCGTACCGGGCTAGGCGGCATCTCAAAGCGCATGAAATGGCGAGTAAAATGCACTATTAAACTTCTAGGGTAGGGCAAACAGAGACCCGATTAGATCAATTTATATTAAGGTTAATATAAGTATTCAGGGAAATTCTATCACATTTGTTCAATTTACGTCGTTCCTGTTTCAGCTAGCGTACTGGGCTAGGCGGCATCTTAAAACGCGAAGAATGGCGAGTAAAATGCACTACTAAACTTCTATGATACGGCAATCAGAGAGCCGATTAGATCATTTTATATTTTGGTTAATATAAGAATTCAGCGAAATTCTATCACAATTGTTCTATTTACGTCGCTCCTATTGCAGATAGCGTATTGGGATAAGCGGCATCTCAAAGCGCATGAAATGGAGAGTGAAATGCACTATTAAACTTCTAGGGTAGGGCGAACAGAGACCCGATTAGATCATTTTACATTAAGGTTAATATAAGTATTCAGGGAAATTCTATCACGTTTGTTCAATTTACGTCGCTCCTATATCAGATAGCGTATTGGGCTAAGCGGCATCTCAAAGCGCATGAAATGACGAATAAAATGCACTATTAAACTTCTAGGGTAAGGCAAACAGAGACCCGATTAGATCATTTAATATTACGGTCAATATAAGAATTCAGCGTAATTATATCACATTTGTTCAACATACGTCGCTCCTATTTCAGATAGTGTACTGGGCTAGGCGGCATCTTAAAGCGCGTGGAAGGGCGAGTAAAATGCAATACTAAACTTCTATGATAGGGCAATCAGAGTCCCGTTTAGATCATTTTATATTTTGTTTAATATAAGATTTCATGGAAATTCTATCACATTTGTTCAATTTACGTCGCTCCTATTTCAGATAGCGTATTGGGCTAAGCGGCATCTCAAAGCGCATGAAATGGCGAGTCAAATGCACTATTAAACTTCTAGGATAGGTCAGACAGAGTCCAGATGAGAGCATTTTATATTATGGTTAATTTAAGAATTCAGCGAAATTCAATCACATTTGTTCAATTTACGTCGCTCCTATTTCAGATAGCATACTGGGCTAGGCGGCATCTTAAAGCGCGTGGAATGGCGAGTAAAATGCACTATTAAACTTCTACGATAGGGCAATCAGAGACCCGATTAGATCATTTTATATTTTGGTTAATATAAGAATTCAGCGAAATTCTATCACATTTGTTCAATTTACGTCGCTCCTATTTCAGATAGCTTATAGGGCTTAGCGGCATCTCAAAGCGCATAAAATGGCGAGTGAAATGCACTATTAAACTTCTAGGCTAGGGCGAACAGAGACCCGATTAGATCATTTTACATTTTGGTTAATAAAAGAATTCAGCGAAACTCTATCACATTTGTTCAATTTACGTCGGTCCTATTTCAGATAGCATACTGGGCTAGGCGGCACCTTAAAGCGCGTGGAATGGCGAGTAAAACTCGCTGTTAAACTTCTAGAATAAGGCAAACAGAGACCCGATTAGATCATTTTATATTACGGTTAATATAAGAATGCAGCGTAATTCCAGCACATTTGTTCAACTTACGTCGCTCCGATTTCATATAGCGTACTGGGCTAGGCTGCATCTCAAAGCGCATGAAATGGCGAGTAAAATGCACTATTAATCTTCTTGGGTAGGGCGAACAGAGACCCGATTAGAACATTTTACATTAAGGTTAATATAAGATTTCAGCGTAATTCTATCACATTTGTTCAACTTACGTCGCTCCTATTTCAGATAGCGTACCGGGCTAGGCGCATCTCAAAGCGCATGAAATGGCGAGTAAAATGCACTACTAAACTTCTATGATAGGGCAATCAGAGTCCCGTTTAGATCATTTTATATTATGGTTAATTTAAGAATTCAGCGAAATTCTATCACATTTGTTCAATTTACATCGCTCCTATTTCAGATAGCGTATTGGGCTAAGCGGCATCTCAATGCGCATGAAATGGCCAGTAAAATGCACTATTAAACTTCTAGGATAAGGCAAACGGAGACCCGATTAGATCATTTTACATTAAGGTTAATATAAGTATTCAGGGAAATTCTATCACGTTTGTTGAATTTACGTCGCTCCTATTTCAGATAGCATATTGGGCTAAGCGGCATCTCAAAGCGCATGACATGGCGAGTAAAATGCACTGTTAAACTTCTAGGGTAGGGCAAACAGAGACCCGATTAGATCATTTCATATTATGGTTTATTTAAGAATTCAGAAAAATTCTATCACATTTGTCCAATTTACGTCGCTCCTATTTCAGATAGGTTATTGAGCTAAGCGGCATCTCAAAGCGCATGAAATGACGTGTGAAATTCACTAGTAATCTTCTAGGGTAGGGCGAACAGAGACCCGATTAGATCATTTTACATTAAGGTTAATATAAGAATTCAGCGAGATTCTCTCACATTTGTTCAATTTACGTCGCTGATATTTCAGATAGCGTATTGGGCTAAGCGGCATCTCAAAGCGCAAGAAATGGCGAGTAAAATGTACTATTAAACTTCTAGGGTAGGGCAAACAGAGACCCGGTTAGATCATTTTATATTATGGTTAATTTAAGAATTCAGCGAAATTCTATCACATTTGTTCAATTTACGTCGCTCATGTTGCAGATAGCGTATTGGGCTAAGCGGCATCTCAAAGCGCATGAAATGGCGAGTAAAATGCACTATTAAACTTCTAGGGTAAGGCAAACAGAGACCCGATTAGATCATTTAATATTACGGTCAATATAAGAATTCAGCGTAATTATATCACATTTGTTCAACATACGTCGCTCCTATTTCAGATAGTGTACTGGGCTAGGCGGCATCTTAAAGCGCGTGGAAGGGCGAGTAAAATGCAATACTAAACTTCTATGATAGGGCAATCAGAGTCCCGTTTAGATCATTTTATATTTTGTTTAATATAAGATTTCATGGAAATTCTATCACATTTGTTCAATTTACGTCGCTCCTATTTCAGATAGCGTATTGGGCTAAGCGGCATCTCAAAGCGCATGAAATGGCGAATAAAATGCACTATTAAACTTCTAGGCTAGGGCGAACAGAGACCTGATTAGATCATTTTATATTATGGTTAATTCAAGAATTCTTCGAAAATCTATCACATTTGTACTATTTACATTGCTCCTATTTCAGATAGCGTACTGGGCTACGCGGCATCTCAAAGCGCATGAACTGACGAGTGAAATGCACTATTAATCTTCTTGGGTAGGGAGAACAGAGACCCGATTAGAACATTTTACATTAAGGTTAATATAAGAATTCAGCGTAATTCTATCACATTTGTTCAACTTACGTCGCTCCTATTTCAGATAGCGTACCGGGCTAGGCGGCATCTCAAAGCGCATGAAATGGCGAGTAAAATGCACTATTAAACTTCTAGGGTAGGGCAAACAGAGACCCGATTAGATCAATTTATATTAAGGTTAATATAAGTATTCAGGGAAATTCTATCACATTTGTTCAATTTACGTCGTTCCTGTTTCAGCTAGCGTACTGGGCTAGGCGGCATCTTAAAACGCGAAGAATGGCGAGTAAAATGCACTACTAAACTTCTATGATACGGCAATCAGAGAGCCGATTAGATCATTTTATATTTTGGTTAATATAAGAATTCAGCGAAATTCTATCACAATTGTTCTATTTACGTCGCTCCTATTGCAGATAGCGTATTGGGATAAGCGGCATCTCAAAGCGCATGAAATGGAGAGTGAAATGCACTATTAAACTTCTAGGGTAGGGCGAACAGAGACCCGATTAGATCATTTTACATTAAGGTTAATATAAGTATTCAGGGAAATTCTATCACGTTTGTTCAATTTACGT
Source organism: Macropis europaea (assembly GCA_916610135.2). Classification (NCBI taxonomy): domain Eukaryota; kingdom Metazoa; phylum Arthropoda; class Insecta; order Hymenoptera; family Melittidae; genus Macropis; species Macropis europaea. Next base: position 31,131 of record CAKAJE020001213.1, on the reverse strand, counting down.
CGCTCCTATATCAGATAGCGTATTGTGCTAAGCGGCATCTCAAAGCGCATGAAATGACGAATAAAATGCACTATTAAGCTTCTACGCTAGGGCGAACAGAGACCCGATTAGATCATTTAACATTATGGTAAATAAAAGAATTCAGCGAAATTCTATCACATTTGTTCAATTTACGTCGCTCCTATTTCAGATAGCGTACTGGGCAAGGCGGCATCTCAAAGCGCATGAAATGACGAGTAAAATGCTCTATTAAACTTCTAGGGTAGGGCAAACAGAGACCCGATTAGGTCATTTCATATTATGGTTAATTTAAGAATTCAGCGAAATTCTATCAGATTTGTTCAAGTTACATCGCTCCTATTTCAGATAGCTTATTGGGCTAAGCGGCATCTCAAAGCGCATGAAATGGCGAGTAAAATGCACTATTAAACTTCTAGGATAAGGCAAACAGAGACCCGATTAGATCATTTTATATTACGGTTAATATAAGAATTCAGCGTAATTCTGTCACATTTGTACAAGTTACGGAGCTCCTATTTCAGATAGCGTACTGGGCTAGGCGGCAACTTAAACCGCGTGGAATGGCGAGTAAAATGCACTATTAAACTTCTATGATAGGGCAATCAGAGACCCGATTAGTTCATTTTATATTTTGGTTAATATAAGAATCCAGCGAAATTCTATCACATTTGTTCAATTTACGTCGCTCCTATTTCAGATAGCGTATTGGGCTAAGCGGCATCTCAAAGCGCACGAAAGGGCGAGTAAAATGCACTATTAAACTTCTAGGGTGGGGCAATCAGAGACCCGATAAGATCATTTTATATTACGGTTAATATAAGAATTCAGCGAAGTTCTATCACATTTGTTCAATTTACGTCGCTCCTATTTCAGATAGCTTATTGGGCTAAGCGGCAACTCAAAGCGCATGAAATGACGAGTGAAATGCACTATTAATCTTCTAGGGTAGGGCAATCAGAGACCCCATTAGATCATTTTATATTATGGTTAATTTAAGAATTCAGCGAAATTCTATCACATTTGTTCAATTTACGTCGCTCCTATTTCAGATAGCGTACTGGGCTAGGCGGCATCTCAAAGCGCGTGGAATGGCGAGTAAAATGCACTTTTAAACTTCTATGATAGGGCAATCATAGACCCGATTAGATCATTTTATATTTTGGTTAATATAAGAATTCAGCGAGATTGTCTCACATTTGTTCAATTTACGTCGCTGATATTTTAGATAGCGTATTGGGCTAAGCGGCATCTCAAAGCGCAAGAAATGGCGAGTAAAATGAACTATTAAACTTCTAGGGTAGGGCAATCAGAGACCCGATTAGATCATTTTACATTAAGGTTAATATAAGAATTCAGGGAAATTCTATCACATTTGTTCAACATACGTCGCTCCTATTTCAGATAGCGTACTGGGCTAGGCGGCATCTTAAAGCACGTGGAATAGCGAGTACAATGCACTATTAAACTTCTATGATAGGGCAATCAGAGACCCGATTAGATCATTTTATATTTTGGTTAATATAAGAATTCAGCGAAATTCTATCACATTTGTTCAATTTACGGCGCTCCTATTTCAGATAGCTTATTGGGCTAAGCGGCATCGCAAAGCGCATGATATGACGAGTGAAATGCACTATTAAACTTCTAGGGTAGGGCAAACAGAGACCCGATTAGATCATTTTATATTTTGGTTAATATAAGAATTCAGAGAAATTCTGTCACATTTGTTCAATTTACGTCGCTCCTATGTCAGATAGCGTCTTGGGCTAAGCGGCATCTCAAAGCGCATGAAATGGCGAGTGAAATGCACTATTAATCTTCTAGGGTAGGGCAATCAGAGACCCCATTAGATCATTTTATATTATGGTTAATTTAAGAATCCAGCGAAATTCTATCACATTTGTTCAATTTACGTCGCTCCTATGTCAGATAGCGTATTGGGCTATGCGGCATCTCGAAGCGCATGAAATGACGAGTAAAATGCACTGTTAAACTTCTAGGGTAGGGCAAACAGAGACCCGATTAGATCATTTTATATTACGGTTAATATAAGAATTCAGCGAAATTCTATCACATTTGTTCAATTTACGTCGCTCCTATTTCAGATAGCGTACTGGGCTAGGCGGCATCTTAAAGCGCGTGGAATGGCGAATAAAATGCACTTTTAAACTTCTATGATAGGGCAATCATAGACCCGATTAGATCATTTTATATTTTGGTTAATATAAGAATTCAGCGAGATCCTCTCACATTTGTTCAATTTACGTCGCTGATATTTCAGATAGCGTATTGGGCTAGGCGGCATCTTAAAGCGCAAGAAATGGCGAGTAAAATGAACTATTAAACTTCTAGGGTAGGGCAATCAGAGACCCGATTAGATCATTTTACATTAAGGTTAATATAAGAATTCAGGGAAATTCTATCACATTTGTTCAACATACGTCGCTCCTATTTCAGATAGCGTACTGGGCTAGGCGGCATCTTAAAGCGCGTGGAATAGCGAGTACAATGCACTATTAAACTTCTATGATAGGGCAATCAGAGACCCGATTAGATCATTTTATATTTTGGTTAATATAAGAATTCAGCGAAATTCTATCACATTTGTTCAATTTACGGCGCTCCTATTTCAGATAGCTTATTGGGCTAAGCGGCATCTTAAAGCGCGTGGAATAGCGAGTAAAATGCACTATTAAACTTCTATGATAGGGCAATCAGAGACCCGATTAGATCATTTTATATTTTGGTTAATATAAGAATTCAGCGAAATTCTATCACATTTGTTCAATTTACGTCGCTCCTATTTCAGATAGCGTATTGGGCTAAGAGGCATCTCAAAGCGCATGAAATGGCGAGTAAAATGCACTATTAAACTTCTAGGATAAGGCAAACAGAGACCCGATTAGATCATTTTATATTACGGTTAATATAAGAAATCAGCGTAATTCTGACACATTCGTTCAACTTACGTAGCTCCTATTTCAGATAGCGTACTGGGATAGGCGGCATCTTAAAGCGCGTGGAATGGCGAGTAAAATGCACTATTAAACTTCTATGATAGGGCAATCAGAGACCCGATTAGATCATTTTATATTTTGGTTAATATAAGAATTCAGCGAAATTCTATCACATTTGTTCAATTTACGTCGGTCCTATTTCAGATAGCATACTGGGCTAGGCGGCACCTTAAAGCGCGTGGAATGGCGAGTAAAACGCGCTGTTAAACTTCTAGAATAAGGCAAACAGAGACCCGATTAGATCATTTTATATTACGGTTAATATAAGAATGCAGCGTAATTCCAGCACATTTGTTCAACTTACGTCGCTCCTATTTCAGATAGCGTACTGGGCTAGGCTGCATCTCAAAGCGCATGAAATAGCGAGTGAAATGCACTATTGGACTTCTATGGTAGGGCGAACAGAGGCCCGTTTAAATCATTTTACATTAAGGTTAATATAAGTATTCACGGAAATTCTATCACATTTGTTCAACTTACGTAGCTCCTATTTCAGATAGCGTACTGGGATAGGCGGCATCTTAAAGCGCGTGGAATGGCGAGTAAAATGCACTATTAAACTTCTATGATAGGGCAATCAGAGACCCGATTAGATCATTTTATATTTTGGTTAATATAAGAATTCAGCGAAATTCTATCACATTTGTTCAATATACGTCGCTCCAATGTCAGATAGCTTATTGGGCTAAGCGGCATCGCAAAGCGCATGAAATGACGAGTAAAATGCACTGTTAAACTTCTAGGGTAGGGCAAACAGAGACCCGATTAGATCATTTCATATTATGGTTAATTTAAGAATTCAGCAAAATTGTATCACATTTGTTCAATTTACGTCGCTCCTATTTCAGATAGGTTATTGAGCTAAGCGGCATCTCAAAGCGCATGAAATGACGTGTGAAATGCACTAGTAATCTTCTAGGGTAGGGCGAACAGAGACCCGATTAGATCATTTTACATTAAGGTTAATATAAGAATTCAGCGAGATTCTCTCACATTTGTTCAATTTACGTCGCTGATATTTCAGATAGCGTATTGGGCTAAGCGGCATCTCAAAGCGCATGAAATGGCGAGTGAAATGCACTATTAAACTTCTAGGCTAGGGCGAACAGAGACCCGATTAGATCATTTTACATTTTGGTTAATAAAAGAATTCAGCGAAATTCTATCACATTTGTTCAATTTACGTCGGTCCTATTTCAGATAGCATACTGGGCTAGGCGGCACCTTAAAGCGCGTGGAATGGCGAGTAAAACGCGCTGTTAAACTTCTAGAATAAGGCAAACAGAGACCCGATTAGATCATTTTATATTACGGTTAATATAAGAATGCAGCGTAATTCCAGCACATTTGTTCAACTTACGTCGCTCCTATTTCAGATAGCGTACTGGGCTAGGCTGCATCTCAAAGCGCATGAAATAGCGAGTGAAATGCACTATTGGACTTCTATGGTAGGGCGAACAGAGGCCCGTTTAAATCATTTTACATTAAGGTTAATATAAGTATTCACGGAAATTCTATCACATTTGTTCAATTTACGTCGCTCCTATTTCAGATAGCGTACTGGGCTAGGCGGCATCTCAAAGCGCATGAAATGGCGAGTGAAATGCACTATTAAACTTCTAGGCTAGGGCGAACAGAGACCCGATTAGATCATTTTACATTTTGGTTAATATAAGAATTCAGCGAAATTCCATCACATTTGTTCAATTTACGTCGCTCCTATTTCAGATAGCATATTGGGCTAAGCGGCATCTCAAAGCGCATGAAATGACGAGTGAAATGCACTATTAAAATTCTATGATAGGGCAATCAGAGACCCGATTAGATCATTTTATATTATGGTTAATTTAAGAATTCAGCAAAATTCTATCACATTTGTTCAATTTACGTCGCTCCTATTTCAGATAGCGTACTGGGCTAGGCGGCAACTTAAAGCGCGTGGAATGGCGAGTAAAATGCACTATGAAACTTCTATGATAGGGGCAATCATAGACCCGATTAGATCATTTTATATTTTGGTTAATATAAGAATTCAGCGAGATCCTCTCATATTTGTTCAATTTACGTCGCTGATATTTCAGATAGCGTACTGGGCTAGGCGGCATCTTAAAGCGCGTGGAATGGCGAGTAAAATGCACTATTAAACTTCTATGATAGGGCAAACAAAGACCCCATTAGATCATCTTATATTATGGTTAATTTAAGAATTCTGCGAAATTCTCTCACATTTGTTCAATTTACGTCGCTGATATTTCAGATAGCGTATTGGGCTAAGCGGCATCTTAGAGCGTGTGTAATGGCGAGTAAAATGCACTATTAAACTTCTATGATAGGGCAATCAGAGACCCGATTAGAACATTTTATATTTTGGTTAATATAAGAATTCAGCGAAATTCTATCACATTTGTTCAATTTACATCGCTCCTATTTCAGATAGCGTACTGGGCTAAGCGGCATCTCAAAGCGCATGAAATGACGAGTGAAATGCACTATTAATCTTCTTGGGTAGGGCGAACAGAGACCCGATTAGAACATTTTACATTAAGGTTAATATAAGAATTCAGCGTAATTCTATCACATTTGTTCAACTTACGTCGCTCGTATTTCAGATAGCGTACCGGGCTAGGCGCATCTCAAAGCGCATGAAATGGCGAGTAAAATGCACTACTAAACTTCTACGATAGGGCAATCAGAGACCCGATTAGATCATTTTATATTTTGGTTAATATAAGGATTCAGCGAAATTCTATCACATCTGTTCAATTTACGTCGCTCCTATTTCAGATAGCTTATAGGGCTTAGCGGCATCTCAAAGCGCATGAAATGGCGAGTGAAATGCACTATTAAACTTCTAGGCTAGGGCGAACAGAGACCCGATTAGATCATTTTACATTTTGGTTAATAAAAGAATTCAGCGAAATTCTATCACATTTGTTCAATTTACGTCGCTCCTATTTCAGATAGCATATTGGGCTAAGCGGCATCTCAAAGCGCATGAAATGACGAGTGAAATGCACTGTTAAGCTTCTAGGGTGGGGCGAACAGAGACCCGATTAGAGCATTTTACATTAAGGTAAATATAAGAATTCACGGAAATTCTATCACATTTGTTCAATTTACGTCGCTCCTATTTCAGATAGCGTACTGGGCTAGGCGGCATGTAAAAGCGCATGAAATGGCGAGTATAATGCACTATTAAACTTCTAGGATAACGCAAACAGAGACCCGATTAGATCATTTTATATTATGGTTAATTTAAGAATTCAGCGAAATTCTATCACATTTGTTCAACGTACGTCGCTCCTATTTCAGATAGCGTACTGGGCTAGGCTGCATCTCAAAGCGCATGAAATGGCGAGTGAAATGCACTATTAGACTTCTATGGTAGGGCGAACAGTGGCCCGTTTAGATCATTTTACATTAAGGTTAATATAAGTATTCACGGAAATTCTATCACATTTGTTCAATTTACGTCGCTCCTATTTCAGATAGCGTACTGGGCTAGGCGGCATCTCAAAGCGCATGAAATGGCGACTAAAATGCACTATTAAACTTCTAGGCTAGGGCGAACAGAGACCCGATTAGATCATTTTACATTTTGGTTAATAAAAGAATTCAGCGAAATTCCATCACATTTGTTCAATTTACGTCGCTCCTATTTCAGATAGCATATTGGGCTAAGCGGCATCTCAAAGCGCATGAAATGACGAGTGAAATGCACTATTAAAATTCTGTGATAGGGCAATCAGAGACCCGATTAGATCATTTTATATTATGGTTAATTTAAGAATTCAGCGAAATTCAATCACATTTGTTCAATTTACGTCGCTCCTATTTCAGATAGCGTACTGGGCTAGGCGGCATCTTAAAGCGCATGAAATGACGAGTGAAATGCACTATTAAACTTCTATGATAGGGCAATCAGAGACACGATTAGATCATTTTATATTTTGGTTAATATAAGAATTCAGCGAAATTCTATCACATTTGTTCAATTTACGTCGCTCCTATTTCAGATAGCTTATAGGGCTTAGCGGCATCTCAAAGCGCATGAAATGGCGAGTGAAATGCACTATTAAACTTCTAGGCTAGGGCGAACAGAGACCCGATTAGATCATTTTACATTTTGGTTAATAAAAGAATTCAGCGAAATTCTATCACATTTGTTCAATTTACGTCGCTCCTATTTCAGATAGCATATTGGGCTAAGCGGCATCTCAAAGCGCATGAAATGACGAGTGAAATGCACTATTAAAATTCTATGATAGGGCAATCAGAGACCTGATTAGATCATTTTATATTTTGTTTAATATAAGATTTCAGGGAAATTCTATCACATTTGTTCAATTTACGTCGCTCCTATTTCAGTTAGCGTATTCGGCTAAGCGGCATCTCAAAGCGCATGAAATGACGAGTGAAATGCACTATTAAACTTCTAGGGTAGGGCAAACTGAGACCCGATTAGATCATTTTACATTATGGTTAATAAAAGAATTCAGCGAAATTCTATTACATTTGTTCAACTTACGTCGCTCCTATTTCAGATAGCGTATTGGGCTAAGCGGCATCCCAAAGCGCATGAAATGGCGAGTAAAATGCACAATGAAACTTCTAGGGTAGGGCAAAAAGAGACCCGATTAGATCATTTTATATTATGGTTAATTTACGAATTCAGCAAATTTCTATCACATTTGTTCAATTTACGTCGCCCCTATTTCAGATAGCGTACTGGGGTAGGCGGCATCTTAAAGCGCGTGGAATGGCGAGTAAAATGCACTATTAAAATTCTATGATAGGGCAATCAGAGACCCGATTAGTTCATTTTATATTATGGTTAATATAAGATTTCAGGTAAATTTTATCACATTTGTTCAATTTACGTCGCTCCTATTTCAGATAGCGAACTCGGCTAAGCGGCATCTCAAAGCGCATGAAATGGCGAATAAAATGCACTATTAAACTTCTAGGCTAGGGCGAACAGAGACCCGATCAGATCATTTTACATTATGGTTAATAAAAGAATTCAGCGAAATTCTATCACATTCGTTCAAATTACGTCGCTCCTATTTGAGATAGCGTATTGGGCTAAGCGGCATCTCAAAGCGCATGCAATGGCGAGTAAAATGCACTATTAAACTTCTAGCGTAGGGCAAACAGAGACCCGATTAGATCATTTTATATTATGGTTAATTTAAGAATTCAGCAAAATTCTATCACATTTGTTCAATTTACGTCGTTACTATTTCAGATAGGGTACTCGGCTCGGCGGCATCTTAAAGCGCGTGGAATGGCGCGTGAAATGCACTATTAGACTTCTATGGTAGGGCGAACAGAGACCCGATTAGATCATTTTATATTATGGTTAATTTGAGAATTCAGCAAAATTCTATCACATTTGTTCAATTTACGTCGCTCCTATTTCAGTTAGCGTATTCGGCTAAGCGGCATCTCAAAGCGCATGAAATGGCAAGTAAAATGCACTATTAAAGTTCTACGGTAGGGCAAACAGAGACCCGATTAGATCATTTTATATTACGGTTAATATAAGAATTCAGCGTAATTCTGTCACATTTGTTCAAGTTACGTAGCTCCTATTTCAGATAGCGTACTGGGCTAGGCGGCAACTTAAACCGCGTGGAATGGCGAGTAAAATGCACTATTAAACTTCTATGATAGGGCAATCAGAGACCCGATTAGTTCATTTTATATTTTGGTTAATATAAGAATCCAGCGAAATTCTATCACATTTGTTCAATTTACGTCGCTCCTATTTCAGATAGCGTATTGGGCTAAGCGGCATCTCAAAGCGCATGAAATGGCGAGTAAAACGCACTATTAAACTTCTAGGGTAAGGCAAACCGAGACCCGATTAGATCATTTAATATTACGGTTAATATAAGAATTCAGAGTAATTATATCACATTTGTTCAACATACGTCGCTCCTATTTCAGATAGCTTATAGGGCTTAGCGGCATCTCAAAGCGCATGAAATGGCGAGTGAAATGCACTATTAAACTTCTAGGCTAGGGCGAACAGAGACCCGATTAGATCATTTTACATTTTGGTTAATAAAAGAATTCAGCGAAATTCTATCACATTTGTTCAATTTACGTCGCTCCTATTTCAGATAGCATATTGGGCTAAGCGGCATCTCAAAGCGCATGAAATGACGAGTGAAATGCACTGTTAAGCTTCTAGGGTGGGGCGAACAGAGACCCGATTAGAGCATTTTACATTAAGGTAAATATAAGAATTCACGGAAATTCTATCACATTTGTTCAATTTACGTCGCTCCTATTTCAGATAGCGTACTGGGCTAGGCGGCATGTAAAAGCGCATGAAATGGCGAGTATAATGCACTATTAAACTTCTAGGATAACGCAAACAGAGACCCGATTAGATCATTTTATATTATGGTTAATTTAAGAATTCAGCGAAATTCTATCACATTTGTTCAACGTACGTCGCTCCTATTTCAGATAGCGTACTGGGCTAGGCTGCATCTCAAAGCGCATGAAATGGCGAGTGAAATGCACTATTAGACTTCTATGGTAGGGCGAACAGTGGCCCGTTTAGATCATTTTACATTAAGGTTAATATAAGTATTCACGGAAATTCTATCACATTTGTTCAATTTACGTCGCTCCTATTTCAGATAGCGTACTGGGCTAGGCGGCATCTCAAAGCGCATGAAATGGCGACTAAAATGCACTATTAAACTTCTAGGCTAGGGCGAACAGAGACCCGATTAGATCATTTTACATTTTGGTTAATAAAAGAATTCAGCGAAATTCCATCACATTTGTTCAATTTACGTCGCTCCTATTTCAGATAGCATATTGGGCTAAGCGGCATCTCAAAGCGCATGAAATGACGAGTGAAATGCACTATTAAAATTCTGTGATAGGGCAATCAGAGACCCGATTAGATCATTTTATATTATGGTTAATTTAAGAATTCAGCGAAATTCAATCACATTTGTTCAATTTACGTCGCTCCTATTTCAGATAGCGTACTGGGCTAGGCGGCATCTTAAAGCGCATGAAATGACGAGTGAAATGCACTATTAAACTTCTATGATAGGGCAATCAGAGACACGATTAGATCATTTTATATTTTGGTTAATATAAGAATTCAGCGAAATTCTATCACATTTGTTCAATTTACGTCGCTCCTATTTCAGATAGCTTATAGGGCTTAGCGGCATCTCAAAGCGCATGAAATGGCGAGTGAAATGCACTATTAAACTTCTAGGCTAGGGCGAACAGAGACCCGATTAGATCATTTTACATTTTGGTTAATAAAAGAATTCAGCGAAATTCTATCACATTTGTTCAATTTACGTCGCTCCTATTTCAGATAGCATATTGGGCTAAGCGGCATCTCAAAGCGCATGAAATGACGAGTGAAATGCACTATTAAAATTCTATGATAGGGCAATCAGAGACCTGATTAGATCATTTTATATTTTGTTTAATATAAGATTTCAGGGAAATTCTATCACATTTGTTCAATTTACGTCGCTCCTATTTCAGTTAGCGTATTCGGCTAAGCGGCATCTCAAAGCGCATGAAATGACGAGTGAAATGCACTATTAAACTTCTAGGGTAGGGCAAACTGAGACCCGATTAGATCATTTTACATTATGGTTAATAAAAGAATTCAGCGAAATTCTATTACATTTGTTCAACTTACGTCGCTCCTATTTCAGATAGCGTATTGGGCTAAGCGGCATCCCAAAGCGCATGAAATGGCGAGTAAAATGCACAATGAAACTTCTAGGGTAGGGCAAAAAGAGACCCGATTAGATCATTTTATATTATGGTTAATTTACGAATTCAGCAAATTTCTATCACATTTGTTCAATTTACGTCGCTCCTATTTCAGATAGTGTACTGGGGTAGGCGGCATCTTAAAGCGCGTGGAATGGCGAGTAAAATGCACTATTAAAATTCTATGATAGGGCAATCAGAGAACCGATTAGTTCATTTTATATTATGGTTAATATAAGATTTCAGGTAAATTTTATCACATTTGTTCAATTTACGTCGCTCCTATTTCAGATAGCGAACTCGGCTAAGCGGCATCTCAAAGCGCATGAAATGGCGAATAAAATGCACTATTAAACTTCTAGGCTAGGGCGAACAGAGACCCGATCAGATCATTTTACATTATGGTTAATAAAAGAATTCAGCGAAATTCTATCACATTCGTTCAAATTACGTCGCTCCTATTTGAGATAGCGTATTGGGCTAAGCGGCATCTCAAAGCGCATGCAATGGCGAGTAAAATGCACTATTAAACTTCTAGCGTAGGGCAAACAGAGACCCGATTAGATCATTTTATATTATGGTTAATTTAAGAATTCAGCAAAATTCTATCACATTTGTTCAATTTACGTCGTTACTATTTCAGATAGGGTACTCGGCTCGGCGGCATCTTAAAGCGCGTGGAATGGCGCGTGAAATGCACTATTAGACTTCTATGGTAGGGCGAACAGAGACCCGATTAGATCATTTTATATTATGGTTAATTTGAGAATTCAGCAAAATTCTATCACATTTGTTCAATTTACGTCGCTCCTATTTCAGTTAGCGTATTCGGCTAAGCGGCATCTCAAAGCGCATGAAATGGCAAGTAAAATGCACTATTAAAGTTCTACGGTAGGGCAAACAGAGACCCGATTAGATCATTTTATATTACGGTTAATATAAGAATTCAGCGTAATTCTGTCACATTTGTTCAAGTTACGTAGCTCCTATTTCAGATAGCGTACTGGGCTAGGCGGCAACTTAAACCGCGTGGAATGGCGAGTAAAATGCACTATTAAACTTCTATGATAGGGCAATCAGAGACCCGATTAGTTCATTTTATATTTTGGTTAATATAAGAATCCAGCGAAATTCTATCACATTTGTTCAATTTACGTCGCTCCTATTTCAGATAGCGTATTGGGCTAAGCGGCATCTCAAAGCGCACGAAAGGGCGAGTAAAATGCACTATTCAACTTCTAGGGTGGGGCAATCAGAGACCCGATAAGATCATTTTATATTACGGTTAATATAAGAATTCAGAGAAGTTCTATCACATTTGTTCAATTTACGTCGCTCCTATTTCAGATAGCTTATTGGGCTAAGCGGCAACTCAAAGCGCATGAAATGACGAGTGAAATGCACTATTAAACTTCTAGGGTAGGGCGAACAAAGACCCGATTAGATCATTTTACATTAAGGTTAAAATAAGAATTCAGCGAAATTCTATCACATTTGTTCAATTTACGTCGCTCCTACTTCAGATAGCGTATTGGGCTAAGCTGCATCTCAAAGCGCAAGAAATGGATCGTACAATGCACTATTCAACTTCTAGGGTAGGGCAAACAGAGACCGGATTAGATCATTTTATATTTTGGTTAATATAAGAATTCAGCGAAATTCTGTCACATTTGTTCAATTTACGTCGCTCCTATTTCAGATAGCGTATTGGGCTAAGAGGCATCTCAAAGCGCATGAAATGGCGAGTAAAATGCACTATTAAACTTCTAGGATAAGGCAAACAGAGACCCGATTAGATCATTTTATATTACTGTTAATATAAGAAATCAGCGTAATTCTGTCACATTCGTTCAACTTACGTAGCTCCTATTTCAGATAGCGTACTGGGCTAGGCGGCATCTTAAAGCGCGTGGAATGGCGAGTAAAATTCACTATTAAACTTCTATGATAGGGCAATCAGAGACCCGATTAGATCATTTTATATTTCGGTTAATATAAGAATTCAGCGAAATTCTATCACATTTGTTCAATTTACGCCGCTCCTATTTCAGATAGCTTATTGGGCTAAGAGGCATCGCAAAGCGCATGAATTGAAGAGCAAAATGCACTATTAAACTTCTAGGATAAGGCAAACAGAGACCCGATTAGATCATTTTATATTACGGTTAATATAAGAATTCAGCGTAATTCTGTGACATTTGTTCAACTTACGTAGCTCCTATTTCAGATAGCGTACTGGGCTAGGCGGCAACTTAAAGCGCGTGGAATGGTGAGTAAAATGCACTATTAAACTTCTAGGGTAGGGCAATCAGAGACCCGGTTAGATCATTTTATATTATGGTTAATATAAGAATTCAGCGAAGTTCTATCACATTTGTTTAATTTACGTCGCTCCTATTTCAGATAGCGTATTGGGCTAGGCGGCATCTCAAAGCGCATGAAATGTCGAGTAAAATGCACTATTAAACTTCTAGGGTAGGGCAATCAGAGACCCGATTAGATCATTTTATATTTTGGTTAATATAAGAATTCAGCGAAATTCTATCACATTTGTTCAATTTACGTCGCTCCTATTTCAGATAGCGTATTGGGCTAAGCGGCATCTCAAAGCGCATGAAATGGCGAGTAAAATGCACTATTAAACTTCTAGGGTAGGGCAATCAGAGACCCGATAAGATCATTTCATATTTTGGTTAATATAAGAATTCAGCGAAATTCTATCACATTTGTTCAATTTACGTCGCTCCTATTTCAGATAGCGTATTGGGCTAAGCGGCATCTCACAGCGCACGAAAGGGCGAGTAAAATGCACTATGAAACTTCTAGGGTAGGGCAATCAGAGACCCGATAAGATCATTTCATATTTTGGTTAATATAAGAATTCAGCGAAATTCTATCACATTTGTTCAATTTACGTCGTTCCTATTTCAGATAGCGTATTGGGCTAAGCTGCATCTCAAAGCGCAAGAAATGGATCGTAAAATGCACTATTAAACTTCTAGGGTAGGGCAAACAGAGACCGGATTAGATCATTTTATATTTTGGTTAATATAAGAATTCAGCGAAATTCTATCACATTTGTTCAATTTACGTCGCTCCTATTTCAGATAGCGTATTGGGCTAAGCGGCATCTCAAAGCGCATGAAATGGCGAGTAAAATGCACTATTAAACTTCTAGGGTAGGGCAATCAGAGACCCGATAAGATCATTTCATATTTTGGTTAATATAAGAATTCAGCGAAATTCTATCACATTTGTTCAACATACGTCGCTCCTATTTCAGATAGTGTACTGGGCTAGGCGGCATCTTAAAGCGCGTGGAAGGGCGAGTAAAATGCAATACTAAACTTCTATGATAGGGCAATCAGAGTCCCGTTTAGATCATTTTATATTTTGTTTAATATAAGATTTCATGGAAATTCTATCACATTTGTTCAATTTACGTCGCTCCTATTTCAGATAGCGTATTGGGCTAAGCGGCATCTCAAAGCGCATGAAATGGCGAATAAAATACACTATTAAACTTCTAGGCTAGGGCGAACAGAGACCTGATTAGATCATTTTATATTATGGTTAATTCAAGAATTCTTCGAAAATCTATCACATGTGTTCTATTTACATCGCTCCTATTTCAGATAGCGTACTGGGCTAAGCGGCATCTCAAAGCGCATGAACTGACGAGTGAAATGCACTATTAATCTTCTTGGGTAGGGCGAACGGAGACCCGATTAGATCATTTAATATTACGGTCAATATAAGAATTCAGCGTAATTATACCACATTTGTTCAACATACGTCGCTCCTATTTCAGATAGTGTACTGGGCTAGGCGGCATCTCAAAGCGCATGAAATGACGAATAAAATGCTCTATTAAACTTCTAGGGTAGGGCAAACAGAGACCCGATTAGATCATTTTATATTACGGTTAATATAAGAATTCAGCGTAATTCTGTGACATTTGTTCAACTTACGTAGCTCCTATTTCAGATAACGTGCTGGGCTAGGCGGCAACATAAAGCGCGTGGAATGGCGAGTAAAATGCACTGTTAAACTTCTATGATAGGGCATCAGAGACCCGATTAGATCATTTTATATTTTGGTTAATATAAGAATTCAGCGAAATTCTATCACATTTGTTCAATTTACGTCGCTCCTATTTCAGATTGCTTATTGGGCTAAGCGGCATCGCAAAGCGCATGAATTGACGAGTAAAATGCACTATTAAACTTCTAGGATAAGGCAAACAGAGACCCGATTAGATCATTTTATATTACGGTTAATATAAGAATTCAGCGTAATTCTGTGACATTTGTTCAACTTACGTAGCTCCTATTTCAGATAGCGTATTGGGCTAGGCGGCAACTGAAAGCGCGTGGAATGGTGAGTAAAATGCACTATTAAACTTCTAGGGTAGGGCAATCAGAGACCCGATTAGATCATTTTATATTATGGTTAATATAAGAATCCAGCGAAGTTCTATCACATTTGTTTAATTTACGTCGCTCCTATTTCAGATAGCGTATTGGGCTAAGCGGCATCTCAAAGCGCATGAAATGGCGAGTAAAATGCACTATTAAACTTCTAGGGTAGGGCAATCAGAGAACCGATTAGATCATTTTATATTTTGGTTAATATAAGAATTCAGCGAAATTCTATCACATTTGTTCAATTTACGTCGCTCCTATTTCAGATAGCGTATTGGGCTAAGCGGCATCTCAAAGCGCATGAAATGGCGAGTAAAATGCTCTATTAAACTTCGAGGATAAGGCAAACAGAGACCCGATTAGATCATTTTATATTACGGTTAATATAAGAATTCAGCGAAATTCTATCACATTTGTTCAATTTACGTCGCTCCTATTTCAGATAGCGTACTGGGCTAGGCGGCATCTTAAAGCGCGTGGAATGGCGAGTAAAATGCACTTTTAAACTTCTATGATAGGGCAATCAGAGACACGACTAGATCATTTTATATTTTGGTTAATATAAGAATTCAGCGAAATTCTATCACATTTGTTCAATTTACGTCGCTCCTATTTCAGATAGCTTATTGGGCTAAGCGGCATCGCAAAGCGCATGAAATGACGAGTGAAATGAACTATTAAACTTCTAGGGTAGGGCGAACAAAGACCCGATTAGATCATTTTACATTAAGGTTAAAATATGAATTCAGCGAAATTCTATCACATTTGTTCAATTTACGTCGCTCCTATTTCAGATAGCGTATTGGGCTAAGCTGCATCTCAAAGCGCAAGAAATGGCTCGTACAATGGACTATTCAACTCCTAGGGTAGGGCAAACAGAGACCGGATTAGATCATTTTATATTTTGGTTAATATAAGAATTCAGCGAAATTCCAGCACATTTGATCAATTTACGTCGCTCCTATTTCAGATAGCGTATTGTGCTAAGAGGCATCTCAAAGCGCATGAAATGGCGAGTAAAATGCACTATTAAACTTCTAGGATAAGGCAAAGAGAGACCTGATTAGATCATTTTATATTACGGTTAATATAAGAAATCAGCGTAATTCTGTCACATTCGTTCAACTTACGTAGCTCCTATTTCAGATAGCGTATTGGGCTAAGCGGCATCTTAATGCGTGTGTATTGGCGAGTAAAATGCATTATTAAACTTCTATGATAGGGCAATCAGAGACCCGATTAGATCATTTTATATTTTGGTTAATATAAGAATTCAGCGAAATTCTATCACATTTGTTCAATTTACATCGCTCCTATTTCAGATAGCGTACTGGGCTAAGCGGCATCTCAAAGCGCATGAAATGACGAGTGAAATGCACTATTAATCTTCTTGGGTAGGGCGAACAGAGACCCGATTAGAACATTTTACATTAAGGTTAATATAAGAATTCAGCGTAATTCTATCACATTTGTTCAACTTACGTCGCTCCTATTTCAGATAGCGTACCGGGCTAGGCGCATCTCAAAGCGCATGAAATGGCGAGTAAAATGCACTACTAAACTTCTATGATAGGGCAATCAGAGTCCCGTTTAGATCATTTTATATTATGGTTAATTTAAGAATTCAGCGAAATTCTATCACATTTGTTCAATTTACATCGCTCCTATTTCAGATAGCGTATTGGGCTAAGCGGCATCTCAATGCGCATGAAATGGCCAGTAAAATGCACTATTAAACTTCTAGGATAAGGTAAACGGAGACCCGATTAGATCATTTTACATTAAGGTTAATATAAGTATTCAGCGAAATTCTATCACGTTTGTTGAATTTACGTCGCTCCTATTTCAGATAGCGTATTGGGCTAAGCGGCATCTCAAAGCGCATGACATGGCGAGTAAAATGCACTGTTAAACTTCTAGGGTAGGGCAAACAGAGACCCGATTAGATCATTTCATATTATGGTTTATTTAAGAATTCAGAAAAATTCTATCACATTTGTCCAATTTACGTCGCTCCTATTTCAGATAGGTTATTGAGCTAAGCGGCATCTCAAAGCGCATGAAATGACGTGTGAAATGCACTAGTAATCTTCTAGGGTAGGGCGAACAGAGACCCGATTAGATCATTTTACATTAAGGTTAATATAAGAATTCAGCGAGATTCTCTCACATTTGTTCAATTTACGTCGCTGATATTTCAGATAGCGTATTGGGCTAAGCGGCATCTCAAAGCGCAAGAAATGGCGAGTAAAATGTACTATTAAACTTGTAGGGTAGGGCAAACAGAGACCCGGTTAGATCATTTTATATTATGGTTAATTTAAGAATTCAGCGAAATTCTATCACATTTGTTCAATTTATGTCGCTCATGTTGCAGATAGCGTATTGGGCTAAGCGGCATCTCAAAGCGCATGAAATGGCGAGTAAAATGCACTATTAAACTTCTAGGGTAAGGCAAACAGAGACCCGATTAGATCATTTAATATTACGGTCAATATAAGAATTCAGCGTAATTATATCACATTTGTTCAACATACGTCGCTCCTATTTCAGATAGTGTACTGGGCTAGGCGGCATCTTAAAGCGCGTGGAAGGGCGAGTAAAATGCAATACTAAACTTCTATGATAGGGCAAATAGAGTCCCGTTTAGATCATTTTATATTTTGTTTAATATAAGATTTCATGGAAATTCTATCACATTTGTTCAATTTACGTCGCTCCTATTTCAGATAGCGTATTGGGCTAAGCGGCATCTCAAAGCGCATGAAATGGCGAATAAAATGCACTATTAAACTTCTAGGCTAGTGCGAACAGAGACCTGATTAGATCATTTTATATTATGGTTAATTCAAGAATTCTTCGAATATCTATCACATTTGTTCTATTTACATCGCTCCTATTTCAGATAGCGTACTGGGCTAAGCGGCATCTCAAAGCGCATGAACTGACGAGTGAAATGCACTATTAATCTTCTTGGGTAGGGCGAACAGAGACCCGATTAGATCATTTAATATTACGGTCAATATAAGAATTCAGCGTAATTATATCACATTTGTTCAACATACGTCGCTCCTATTTCAGATAGTGTACTGGGCTAGGCGGCATCTCAAAGCGCATGAAATGACGAGTAAAATGCTCTATTAAACTTCTAGGGTAGGGCAAACAGAGACCCGATTAGGTCATTTCATATTATGGTTAATTTAAGAATTCAGCAAAATTCTATCAGATTTGTTCAAGTTACATCGCTCCTGTTTCAGATAGCTTATTGGGCTAAGCGGCATCTCAAAGCGCATGAAACGGCGAGTAAAATGCACTATTAAACTTCTAGGATAAGGCAAACAGAGACCCGATTAGATCATTTTATATTACGGTTAATATAAGAATTCAGCGTAATTCTGTCACATTTGTACAAGTTACGGAGCTCCTATTTCAGATAGCGTACTGGGCTAGGCGGCAACTTAAACCGCGTGGAATGGCGAGTAAAATGCACTTTTAAACTTCTATGATAGGGCAATCAGAGACCCGATTAGATCATTTTATATTACGGTTAATATAAGAATTCAGCGAAGTTCTATCACATTTGTTCAATTTACGTCGCTCCTATTTCAGATAGCTTATTGGGCTAAGCGGCAACTCAAAGCGCATGAAATGACGAGTGAAATGCACTATTAAACTTCTAGGGTAGGGCGAACAAAGACCCGATTAGATCATTTTACATTAAGGTTAAAATAAGAATTCAGCGAAATTCTATCACATTTGTTCAATTTACGTCGCTCCTATTTCAGATAGCGTATTGGGCTAAGCTGCATCTCAAAGCGCAAGAAATGGCTCGTACAATGCACTATTCAACTCCTAGGGTAGGGCAAACAGAGACCGGATTAGATCATTTTATATTTTGGTTAATATAAGAATTCAGCGAAATTCTATCACATTTGTTCAATTTACGTCGCTCCTATTTCAGATAGCGTATTGGGCTAAGAGGCATCTCAAAGCGCATGAAATGGCGAGTAAAATGCACTATTAAACTTCTAGGATAAGGCAAAGAGAGACCCGATTAGATCATTTTATATTACGGTTAATATAAGAAATCAGCGTAATTCTGTCACATTCGTTCAACTTACGTAGCTCCTATTTCAGATAGCGTACTGGGCTAGGCGGCATCTTAAAGCGTGTGTAATGGCGAGTAAAATGCACTTTTAAACTTCTATGATAGGGCAATCAGAGACCCGATTAGATCATTTTATATTTTGGTTAATATAAGAATTTAGCGAAATTCTATCACATTTGTTCAATTTACGTCGCTCCAATTTCAGATAGCTTATTGGGCTAAGCGGCATCGCAAAGCGCATGAATTGACGAGTGAAATGCACTATTAAACTTCTTGGGTAGGGCGAACAAAGACCCGATCAGATCATTTTACATTAAGGTTAATATAAGAATTCAGCGAAATTCTATCACATTTGTTCAATTTACATCGCTCCTATCTCAGATAGCGACTTGTGCTAAGCGGCTTCTCAAAGCGCAAGAAGTGGCGAGTAAAATGTACTATTAAACTTCTAGGGAAGGGCAAACAGGGACCCGATTAGGTCATTTCATTTTATGGTTAATTTAAGAATTCAGAAAAATTCTATCACATTTGTTCAATTTACGTCCCTCCTATTTCAGATAGCGTACTGGGCTAGGCGGCAACTTAAAGCGCGTGGAATGGCGAGTAAAATGCGCTATTAAACTTCTATGATAGGGCAATCAGAGACCCGATTAGATCATTTTATATTTTGGATAATATAAGAATTCAGCGAAATTCTATCACATTTGTTCAATTTACATCGCTCCTATTTCAGATAGCGTACTGGGCTAAGCGGCATCTCAAAGCGCATGAAATGACGAGTGAAATGCACTATTAATCTTCTTGGGTAGGGCGAACAGAGACCCGATTAGAACATTTTACATTAAGGTTAATATAAGAATTCAGCGTAATTCTATCACATTTGTTCAACTTACGTCGCTCCTATTTCAGATAGCGTACCGGGCTAGGCGGCATCTCAAAGCGCATGAAATGGCGAGTAAAATGCACTATTAAACTTCTAGGGTAGGGCAAACAGAGACCCGATTAGATCAATTTATATTAAGGTTAATATATGTATTCAGGGAAATTCTATCACATTTGTTCAATTTACGTCGTTCCTATTTCAGATAGCGTATTGGGCTAAGCGGCATGTCAAAGCGCATGAAATGGAGAGTGAAATGCACTATTAAACTTCTAGGGTAGGGCGAACAGAGACCCGATTAGATCATTTTACATTAAGGTTAATATAAGTATTCAGGCATATTCTATCACGTTTGTTCAATTTACGTCGCTCCTATTTCAGATAGCGTATTGGGCTATGCGGCATCTCAAAGCGCATGAAATGGCGAGTAAAATGCACTGTTAAACTTCTAGGGTAGGGCAAACAGAGACCCGATTAGATCATTTCATATTATGGTTAACTTAAGAATTCAGCGAAATTCTATCACATTTGTTCAATTTACGTCGCTCATGTTGCAGATAGCGTATTGGGCAAAGCGGCATCTCAAAGCGCATGCAATGGCGAATAAAATGCACTATTAAACTTCTAGGCTAGGGCGAACAGAGACCTGATTAGATCATTTTATATTATGGTTAATTCAATAATTCATCGAAATTCTATCACATTTGTTCAATTTACATCGCTCCTATTTCAGATAGCGTACTGGGCTAAGCGGCATCTCAAAGCGCATGAAATGACGAGTGAAATGCACTATTAATCTTCTTGGGTAGAGCGAATAGAGACCCGATTAGAACATTTTACATTAAGGTTAATATAAGAATTCAGCGTAATTCTATCACATTTGTTCAACTTACGTCGCTCCTATTTCAGATAGCGTACCGGGCTAGGCGGCTTCTCAAAGCGCATGAAATGGCGAGTAAAATGCGCTATTAATCTTCTGGGGTAGGGCAAACAGAGACCCGATTAGATCAATTTATATTATGGTTAATTTAAGAATTCAGCAAAATTCTATCACATTTTTTCAATTTACGTCGCTCCTATTTCAGATAGCGTATTGGGCTAAGCGGCATCTCAAAGCGCATGAAATGGCGAGTAAAATGCTCTATTAAACTTCGAGGATAAGGCAAACAGAGACCCGATTAGATCATTTTATATTACGGTTAATATAAGAATTCAGCGAAATTCTATCACATTTGTTCAATTTACGTCGCTCCTATTTCAGATAGCGTACTGGGCTAGGCGGCATCTTAAAGCGCGTGGAATGGCGAGTAAAATGCACTATTAAACTTCTATGATAGGGCAATCAGAGACACGACTAGATCATTTTATATTTTGGTTAATATAAGAATTCAGCGAAATTCTATCACATTTGTTCAATTTACGTCGCTCCTATTTCAGATAGCTTATTGGGCTAAGCGGCATCGCAAAGCGCATGAAATGACGAGTGAAATGAACTATTAAACTTCTAGGGTAGGGCGAACAAAGACCCGATTAGATCATTTTACATTAAGGTTAAAATATGAATTCAGCGAAATTCTATCACATTTGTTCAATTTACGTCGCTCCTATTTCAGATAGCGTATTGGGCTAAGCTGCATCTCAAAGCGCAAGAAATGGCTCGTACAATGGACTATTCAACTCCTAGGGTAGGGCAAACAGAGACCGGATTAGATCATTTTATATTTTGGTTAATATAAGAATTCAGCGAAATTCCAGCACATTTGATCAATTTACGTCGCTCCTATTTCAGATAGCGTATTGTGCTAAGAGGCATCTCAAAGCGCATGAAATGGCGAGTAAAATGCACTATTAAACTTCTAGGATAAGGCAAACAGAGACCCGATTAGATCATTTTATATTACGGTTAATATAAGAAATCAGCGTAATTCTGTCACATTCGTTCAACTTACGTAGCTCCTATTTCAGATAGCGTATTGGGCTAAGCGGCATCTTAATGCGTGTGTATTGGCGAGTAAAATGCATTATTAAACTTCTATGATAGGGCAATCAGAGACCCGATTAGATCATTTTATATTTTGGTTAATATAAGAATTCAGCGAAATTCTATCACATTTGTTCAATTTACATCGCTCCTATTTCAGATAGCGTACTGGGCTAAGCGGCATCTCAAAGCGCATGAAATGACGAGTGAAATGCACTATTAAACTTCTTGGGTAGGGCTAACAGAGACCCGATTAGAACATTTTACATTAAGGTTAATATAAGAATTCAGCGTAATTCTATCACATTTGTTCAACTTACGTCGCTCCTATTTCAGATAGCGTACCGGGCTAGGCGCATCTCAAAGCGCATGAAATGGCGAGTAAAATGCACTACTAAACTTCTATGATAGGGCAATCAGAGTCCCGTTTAGATCATTTTATATTATGGTTAATTTAAGAATTCAGCGAAATTCTATCACATTTGTTCAATTTACATCGCTCCTATTTCAGATAGCTTATTGGGCTAAGCGGCATCTCAATGCGCATGAAATGGCCAGTAAAATGCACTATTAAACTTCTAGGATAAGGTAAACGGAGACCCGATTAGATCATTTTACATTAAGGTTAATATAAGTATTCAGCGAAATTCTATCACGTTTGTTGAATTTACGTCGCTCCTATTTCAGATAGCGTAATGGGCTAAGCGGCATCTCAAAGCGCATGACATGGCGAGTAAAATGCACTGTTAAACTTCTAGGGTAGGGCAAACAGAGACCCGATTAGATCATTTCATATTATGGTTTATTTAAGAATTCAGAAAAATTCTATCACATTTGTCCAATTTACGTCGCTCCTATTTCAGATAGGTTATTGAGCTAAGCGGCATCTCAAAGCGCATGAAATGACGTGTGAAATGCACTAGTAATCTTCTAGGGTAGGGCGAACAGAGACCCGATTAGATCATTTTACATTAAGGTTAATATAAGAATTCAGCGAGATTCTCTCACATTTGTTCAATTTACGTCGCTGATATTTCAGATAGCGTATTGGGCTAAGCGGCATCTCAAAGCGCAAGAAATGGCGAGTAAAATGTACTATTAAACTTGTAGGGTAGGGCAAACAGAGACCCGGTTAGATCATTTTATATTATGGTTAATTTAAGAATTCAGCGAAATTCTATCACATTTGTTCAATTTATGTCGCTCATGTTGCAGATAGCGTATTGGGCTAAGCGGCATCTCAAAGCGCATGAAATGGCGAGTAAAATGCACTATTAAACTTCTAGGGTAAGGCAAACAGAGACCCGATTAGATCATTTAATATTACGGTCAATATAAGAATTCAGCGTAATTATATCACATTTGTTCAACATACGTCGCTCCTATTTCAGATAGTGTACTGGGCTAGGCGGCATCTTAAAGCGCGTGGAAGGGCGAGTAAAATGCAATACTAAACTTCTATGATAGGGCAATTAGAGTCCCGTTTAGATCATTTTATATTTTGTTTAATATAAGATTTCATGGAAATTCTATCACATTTGTTCAATTTACGTCGCTCCTATTTCAGATAGCGTATTGGGCTAAGCGGCATCTCAAAGCGCATGAAATGGCGAATAAAATGCACTATTAAACTTCTAGGCTAGGGCGAACAGAGACCTGATTAGATCATTTTATATTATGGTTAATTCAAGAATTCTTCGAATATCTATCACATTTGTTCTATTTACGTCGCTCCTATTTCAGATAGCGTACTGGGCTAAGCGGCATCTCAAAGCGCATGAACTGACGAGTGAAATGCACTATTA
Source organism: Macropis europaea (assembly GCA_916610135.2). Lineage (NCBI taxonomy): Eukaryota > Metazoa > Arthropoda > Insecta > Hymenoptera > Melittidae > Macropis > Macropis europaea. The sequence continues at coordinate 7,122 of CAKAJE020001213.1, read as the reverse complement.
ATCTTCTTGGGTAGGGCGAACAGAGACCCGATTAGATCATTTAATATTACGGTCAATATAAGAATTCAGCGTAATTATATCACATTTGTTCAACATACGTCGCTCCTATTTCAGATAGTGTACTGGGCTAGGCGGCATCTCAAAGCGCATGAAATGACGAGTAAAATGCTCTATTAAACTTCTAGGGTAGGGCAAACAGAGACCCGATTAGGTCATTTCATATTATGGTTAATTTAAGAATTCAGCGAAATTCTATCAGATTTGTTCAAGTTACATCGCTCCTGTTTCAGATAGCTTATTGGGCTAAGCGGCATCTCAAAGCGCATGAAATGGCGAGTAAAATGCACTATTAAACTTCTAGGATAAGGCAAACAGAGACCCGATTAGATCATTTTATATTACGGTTAATATAAGAATTCAGCGTAATTCTGTCACATTTGTACAAGTTACGGAGCTCCTATTTCAGATAGCGTACTGGGCTAGGCGGCAACTTAAACCGCGTGGAATGGCGAGTAAAATGCACTTTTAAACTTCTATGATAGGGCAATCAGAGACCCGATTAGATCATTTTATATTACGGTTAATATAAGAATTCAGCGAAGTTCTATCACATTTGTTCAATTTACGTCGCTCCTATTTCAGATAGCTTATTGGGCTAAGCGGCAACTCAAAGCGCATGAAATGACGAGTGAAATGCACTATTAAACTTCTAGGGTAGGGCGAACAAAGACCCGATTAGATCATTTTACATTAAGGTTAAAATAAGAATTCAGCGAAATTCTATCACATTTGTTCAATTTACGTCGCTCCTATTTCAGATAGCGTATTGGGCTAAGCTGCATCTCAAAGCGCAAGAAATGGCTCGTACAATGCACTATTCAACTCCTAGGGTAGGGCAAACAGAGACCGGATTAGATCATTTTATATTTTGGTTAATATAAGAATTCAGCGAAATTCTATCACATTTGTTCAATTTACGTCGCTCCTATTTCAGATAGCGTATTGGGCTAAGAGGCATCTCAAAGCGCATGAAATGGCGAGTAAAATGCACTATTAAACTTCTAGGATAAGGCAAAGAGAGACCCGATTAGATCATTTTATATTACGGTTAATATAAGAAATCAGCGTAATTCTGTCACATTCGTTCAACTTACGTAGCTCCTATTTCAGATAGCGTACTGGGCTAGGCGGCATCTTAAAGCGTGTGTAATGGCGAGTAAAATGCACTTTTAAACTTCTATGATAGGGCAATCAGAGACCCGATTAGATCATTTTATATTTTGGTTAATATAAGAATTTAGCGAAATTCTATCACATTTGTTCAATTTACGTCGCTCCAATTTCAGATAGCTTATTGGGCTAAGCGGCATCGCAAAGCGCATGAATTGGCGAGTGAAATGCACTATTAAACTTCTTGGGTAGGGCGAACAAAGACCCGATCAGATCATTTTACATTAAGGTTAATATAAGAATTCAGCGAAATTCTATCACATTTGTTCAATTTACATCGCTCCTATCTCAGATAGCGACTTGTGCTAAGCGGCTTCTCAAAGCGCAAGAAGTGGCGAGTAAAATGTACTATTAAACTTCTAGGGAAGGGCAAACAGGGACCCGATTAGGTCATTTCATTTTATGGTTAATTTAAGAATTCAGAAAAATTCTATCACATTTGTTCAATTTACGTCCCTCCTATTTCAGATAGCGTACTGGGCTAGGCGGCAACTTAAAGCGCGTGGAATGGCGAGTAAAATGCGCTATTAAACTTCTATGATAGGGCAATCAGAGACCCGATTAGATCATTTTATATTTTGGTTAATATAAGAATTCAGCGAAATTCTATCACATTTGTTCAATTTACATCGCTCCTATTTCAGATAGCGTACTGGGCTAAGCGGCATCTCAAAGCGCATGAAATGACGAGTGAAATGCACTATTAATCTTCTTGGGTAGGGCGAACAGAGACCCGATTAGAACATTTTACATTAAGGTTAATATAAGAATTCAGCGTAATTCTATCACATTTGTTCAACTTACGTCGCTCCTATTTCAGATAGCGTACCGGGCTAGGCGGCATCTCAAAGCGCATGAAATGGCGAGTAAAATGCACTATTAAACTTCTAGGGTAGGGCAAACAGAGACCCGATTAGATCAATTTATATTAAGGTTAATATATGTATTCAGGGAAATTCTATCACATTTGTTCAATTTACGTCGTTCCTATTTCAGATAGCGTATTGGGCTAAGCGGCATCTCAAAGCGCATGAAATGGAGAGTGAAATGCACTATTAAACTTCTAGGGTAGGGCGAACAGAGACCCGATTAGATCATTTTACATTAAGGTTAATATAAGTATTCAGGCATATTCTATCACGTTTGTTCAATTTACGTCGCTCCTATTTCAGATAGCGTATTGGGCTATGCGGCATCTCAAAGCGCATGAAATGGCGAGTAAAATGCACTGTTAAACTTCTAGGGTAGGGCAAACAGAGACCCGATTAGATCATTTCATATTATGGTTAACTTAAGAATTCAGCGAAATTCTATCACATTTGTTCAATTTACGTCGCTCATGTTGCAGATAGCGTATTGGGCAAAGCGGCATCTCAAAGCGCATGCAATGGCGAATAAAATGCACTATTAAACTTCTAGGCTAGGGCGAACAGAGACCTGATTAGATCATTTTATATTATGGTTAATTCAATAATTCATCGAAATTCTATCACATTTGTTCAATTTACATCGCTCCTATTTCAGATAGCGTACTGGGCTAAGCGGCATCTCAAAGCGCATGAAATGACGAGTGAAATGCACTATTAATCTTCTTGGGTAGAGCGAATAGAGACCCGATTAGAACATTTTACATTAAGGTTAATATAAGAATTCAGCGTAATTCTATCACATTTGTTCAACTTACGTCGCTCCTATTTCAGATAGCGTACCGGGCTAGGCGGCTTCTCAAAGCGCATGAAATGGCGAGTAAAATGCGCTATTAAACTTCTGGGGTAGGGCAAACAGAGACCCGATTAGATCAATTTATATTATGGTTAATTTAAGAATTCAGCAAAATTCTATCACATTTTTTCAATTTACGTCGCTCCTATTTCAGATAGCGTATTGGGCTAAGCGGCATCTCAAAGCGCATGAAATGGCGAGTAAAATGCTCTATTAAACTTCGAGGATAAGGCAAACAGAGACCCGATTAGATCATTTTATATTACGGTTAATATAAGAATTCAGCGAAATTCTATCACATTTGTTCAATTTACGTCGCTCCTATTTCAGATAGCGTACTGGGCTAGGCGGCATCTTAAAGCGCGTGGAATGGCGAGTAAAATGCACTATTAAACTTCTATGATAGGGCAATCAGAGACACGACTAGATCATTTTATATTTTGGTTAATATAAGAATTCAGCGAAATTCTATCACATTTGTTCAATTTACGTCGCTCCTATTTCAGATAGCTTATTGGGCTAAGCGGCATCGCAAAGCGCATGAAATGACGAGTGAAATGAACTATTAAACTTCTAGGGTAGGGCGAACAAAGACCCGATTAGATCATTTTACATTAAGGTTAAAATATGAATTCAGCGAAATTCTATCACATTTGTTCAATTTACGTCGCTCCTATTTCAGATAGCGTATTGGGCTAAGCTGCATCTCAAAGCGCAAGAAATGGCTCGTACAATGGACTATTCAACTCCTAGGGTAGGGCAAACAGAGACCCGATTAGATCATTTTATATTTTGGTTAATATAAGAATTCAGCGAAATTCCAGCACATTTGATCAATTTACGTCGCTCCTATTTCAGATAGCGTATTGTGCTAAGAGGCATCTCAAAGCGCATGAAATGGCGAGTAAAATGCACTATTAAACTTCTAGGATAAGGCAAAGAGAGACCCGATTAGATCATTTTATATTACGGTTAATATAAGAAATCAGCGTAATTCTGTCACATTCGTTCAACTTACGTAGCTCCTATTTCAGATAGCGTATTGGGCTAAGCGGCATCTTAATGCGTGTGTATTGGCGAGTAAAATGCATTATTAAACTTCTATGATAGGGCAATCAGAGACCCGATTAGATCATTTTATATTTTGGTTAATATAAGAATTCAGCGAAATTCTATCACATTTGTTCAATTTACATCGCTCCTATTTCAGATAGCGTACTGGGCTAAGCGGCATCTCAAAGCGCATGAAATGACGAGTGAAATGCACTATTAATCTTCTTGGGTAGGGCGAACAGAGACCCGATTAGAACATTTTACATTAAGGTTAATATAAGAATTCAGCGTAATTCTATCACATTTGTTCAACTTACGTCGCTCCTATTTCAGATAGCGTACCGGGCTAGGCGCATCTCAAAGCGCATGAAATGGCGAGTAAAATGCACTACTAAACTTCTATGATAGGGCAATCAGAGTCCCGTTTAGATCATTTTATATTATGGTTAATTTAAGAATTCAGCGAAATTCTATCACATTTGTTCAATTTACATCGCTCCTATTTCAGATAGCGTATTGGGCTAAGCGGCATCTCAATGCGCATGAAATGGCCAGTAAAATGCACTATTAAACTTCTAGGATAAGGTAAACGGAGACCCGATTAGATCATTTTACATTAAGGTTAATATAAGTATTCAGCGAAATTCTATCACGTTTGTTGAATTTACGTCGCTCCTATTTCAGATAGCGTAATGGGCTAAGCGGCATCTCAAAGCGCATGACATGGCGAGTAAAATGCACTGTTAAACTTCTAGGGTAGGGCAAACAGAGACCCGATTAGACCATTTCATATTATGGTTTATTTAAGAATTCAGAAAAATTCTATCACATTTGTCCAATTTACGTCGCTCCTATTTCAGATAGGTTATTGAGCTAAGCGGCATCTCAAAGCGCATGAAATGACGTGTGAAATGCACTAGTAATCTTCTAGGGTAGGGCGAACAGAGACCCGATTAGATCATTTTACATTAAGGTTAATATAAGAATTCAGCGAGATTCTCTCACATTTGTTCAATTTACGTCGCTGATATTTCAGATAGCGTATTGGGCTAAGCGGCATCTCAAAGCGCAAGAAATGGCGAGTAAAATGTACTATTAAACTTGTAGGGTAGGGCAAACAGAGACCCGGTTAGATCATTTTATATTATGGTTAATTTAAGAATTCAGCGAAATTCTATCACATTTGTTCAATTTATGTCGCTCATATTTCAGATAGCGTATTGGGCTAAGCGGCATCTCAAAGCGCATGAAATGGCGAGTAAAATGCACTATTAAACTTCTAGGGTAAGGCAAACAGAGACCCGATTAGATCATTTAATATTACGGTCAATATAAGAATTCAGCGTAATTATATCACATTTGTTCAACATACGTCGCTCCTATTTCAGATAGTGTACTGGGCTAGGCGGCATCTTAAAGCGCGTGGAAGGGCGAGTAAAATGCAATACTAAACTTCTATGATAGGGCAATTAGAGTCCCGTTTAGATCATTTTATATTTTGTTTAATATAAGATTTCATGGAAATTCTATCACATTTGTTCAATTTACGTCGCTCCTATTTCAGATAGCGTATTGGGCTAAGCGGCATCTCAAAGCGCATGAAATGGCGAATAAAATGCACTATTAAACTTCTAGGCTAGGGCGAACAGAGACCTGATTAGATCATTTTATATTATGGTTAATTCAAGAATTCTTCGAATATCTATCACATTTGTTCTATTTACATCGCTCCTATTTCAGATAGCGTACTGGGCTAAGCGGCATCTCAAAGCGCATGAACTGACGAGTGAAATGCACTATTAATCTTCTTGGGTAGGGCGAACAGAGACCCGATTAGATCATTTAATATTACGGTCAATATAAGAATTCAGCGTAATTATATCACATTTGTTCAACATACGTCGCTCCTATTTCAGATAGTGTACTGGGCTAGGCGGCATCTCAAAGCGCATGAAATGACGAGTAAAATGCTCTATTAAACTTCAAGGGTAGGGCAAACAGAGACCCGATTAGGTCATTTCATATTATGGTTAATTTAAGAATTCAGCAAAATTCTATCAGATTTGTTCAAGTTACATCGCTCCTGTTTCAGATAGCTTATTGGGCTAAGCGGCATCTCAAAGCGCATGAAACGGCGAGTAAAATGCACTATTAAACTTCTAGGATAAGGCAAACAGAGACCCGATTAGATCATTTTATATTACGGTTAATATAAGAATTCAGCGTAATTCTGTCACATTTGTACAAGGTACGGAGCTCCTATTTCAGATAGCGTACTGGGCTAGGCGGCAACTTAAACCGCGTGGAATGGCGAGTAAAATGCCCTATTAAACTTCTATGATAGGGCAATCAGAGACCCGATTAGTTCATTTTATATTTTGGTTAATATAAGAATCCAGCGAAATTCTATCACATTTGTTCAATTTACGTCGCTCCTATTTCAGATAGCGTATTGGGCTAAGCGGCATCTCAAAGCGCACGAAAGGGCGAGTAAAATGCACTATTAAACTTCTAGGGTGGGGCAATCAGAGACCCGATAAGATCATTTTATATTACGGTTAATATAAGAATTCAGCGAAGTTCTATCACATTTGTTCAATTTACGTCGCTCCTATTTCAGATAGCTTATTGGGCTAAGCGGCAACTCAAAGCGCATGAAATGACGAGTGAAATGCACTATTAAACTTCTAGGGTAGGGCGAACAAAGACCCGATTAGATCATTTTACATTAAGGTTAAAATAAGAATTCAGCGAAATTCTATCACATTTGTTCAATTTACGTCGCTCCTATTTCAGATAGCGTATTGGGCTAAGCTGCATCTCAAAGCGCAAGAAATGGCTCGTACAATGCACTATTCAACTCCTAGGGTAGGGCAAACAGAGACCGGATTAGATCATTTTATATTTTGGTTAATATAAGAATTCAGCGAAATTCTATCACATTTGTTCAATTTACGTCCCTCCTATTTCAGATAGCGTACTGGGCTAGGCGGCATCTCAAAGCGCATGAAATGGCGAGTAAAATGCACTATTAAACTTCTAGGATAAGGCAAAGAGAGACCCGATTAGATCATTTTATATTACGGTTAATATAAGAAATCAGCGTAATTCTATCAC
>CAKAJE020001212.1:0-42877 GCA_916610135.2 Macropis europaea | reverse complement strand
TTATTGGGCTACGCGGCATCGCAAAGCGCATGAAATGACGAGTGAAATGCAGTATTAAACTTCTAGGGTAGGGCAAACAGAGACCCGATTAGATCATTTTACATTAAGGTTAATATAAGAATTCAGGGAAATTCTATCACATTTGTTCAACATACGTCGCTCCTATTTTAGATAGCGTACTGGGCTAGGCGGCACCTTAAAGCGCGTGGAATGGCGAGTAAAATGGACTATTAAACTTCTATGATAGGGCAATCAGAGACCCGATTAGATCATTTTATATTTTGGTTAATATAAGAATTCAGCGAAATTCTATCACATTTGTTCAATTTGCGTCGCTCCTATTTCAGATAGCTTATTGGGCTAGGCGGCATCTTAAAGCGCGTGGAATGGCGAGTAAAATGCACTATTAAACTTCTATGATAGGGCTATCAGAGACCCGATTAGATCATTTTATATTTTGGTTAATATAAGAATTCAGCGAAATTCTATCACATTTGTTCAATTTACGTCGCTCCTATTAAAGATAGCGTATTGGGCTAAGCGGCATCTGAAAGCGCATGAAATGGCGAGTAAAATGCACTATTAAACTTCTAGGGTAGGGCAAACAGAGACCCGATTAGATAATTTTATATTATGATTAATTTAAGTAGTCAGCGAAATTCTATCACATTTGTTCAATTTACGTCGCTCCTATTTCAGATAGCGTACTGGGCTAAGCGGCATCTCAAAGCGCATGAAATGGCGAGTAAAATGCACTATTAAACTTCTAGGATAAGGCAAACAGAGACCCGATTAGATCATTTTATATTGCGGTTAATATAAGAATTCAGCGTAACTCTGTCACATTTGTTCAACTTACGTGGCTCCTATTTCAGATAGCGTCCTGGGCTAGGCGGCATCTTAAAGCGCGTGGAATGGCGAGTAAAATGCACTATTATACTTCTATGATAGGGCAATCAGAGACCCGATTAGATCATTTTATGTTTTGGTTAATATAAGAATTCAGCGAAATTCTATCACATTTGTTCAATTTACGTCGCTCCTATTTCAGATAGCTTATTGGGCTAAGCGGCATCTCAAAGCGCATGAAATGACGAGTGAAATGCACTATTAAACTTCTAGGGTAGGGCGAACAGAGACCAGATTAGATCATTTTACATTAAGGTTAATATAAGAATTCAGCGTAATTCTGTCACATTTGTTCAACTTACGTAGCTCCTATTTCAGATAGCGTACTGGGCTAGGCGGCATCTTAAAGCGCGTAGAATGGCGAGTAAAATGCACTATTAAACTTCTATGATACGGCAATCAGGGACCCGATTAGATTATTTTGTATTTTGGTTAATATAAGAATTCAGCGAAATTCTATCACATTTGTTCAATTTACGTCGCTCCTATTTCAGATACCGTATTGGGCTAAGCGGCATCTCAAAGCGCATGGATTGACGAGTGAAATGCTCTATTAAACTTCTGGGGTAGGGCGAACAGAAACCCGAATAGATCATTTTAAATTACGGTTAATATAAGAATTCACGGAAATTCTATCACATTTGTTCAATTTACGTCGCTCCTATTCCAGATAGCGTATTGGGCTAAGCGGCATCTCAAAGCGCATGAAATGGCGAGTAAAATGCACTATTAAACTTCTAGGATAAGGCAAACAGAGACCCGATTAGATCATTTTATATTGCGGTTAATATAAGAATTCAGCGAAATTCTATCACATTTGTTCAATTTACGTCGCTCATATTTCAGATAGCGTACTGGGCTAAGCGGCATCTCAAAGCGCATGAAATGGCGAGTAAAATGCACTATTAAACTTCTAGGATAAGGCAAACAGAGACCCGATTAGATCATTTTATATTGCGGTTGATATAAGAATTCAGCGTAATTCTGTCACATTTGTTCAACTTACGTAGCTCCTGTTTCAGATAGCGTACTGGGCTAGGCGGCAACTTAAAGCGCGTGGAATGGCGAGTAAAATGCACCATTAAACTTCTATGGTAGGGCAATCAGGGAACCGATTAGATCATTTTATATTACGGTAAATATAAGAATTCAGCGTAATTCTGTCACATTTGTTCAACTTACGTCGCTCCTATTTCAGATCGCTTATTGGGCTAAGCGGCATCTCAAAGCGCATGAAATAGCGAGTAAAATGCACTATTAAACTTCTAGGATAAGGCAAACAGAGACCCGATTAGATCATTTTATATTACGGTAAATATAAGAATACAGCGTAATTCTGTCACATTTGTTCAACTTACGTAGCTCCTATTTCAGATAGCGTACTGGGCTAGGCGGCAACTTAAAGCGCGTGGAATGTCGAGTAAAATGCACTATCAAACTTCTATGATAGGGCAATCAGAGACCCGATTAGATCATTTTATATTTTGGTTAATAAAAGAATTCAGCGAAATTCTATCACATTTGATCAATTTACATCGCTACTATTTCAGATAGCGTATTGGGCTAAGCGGCATCTCAAAGCGCATGAAATGACGAGTCAAATGCACTATTAAACTTCTAGGGTAGGGCAAACAGAGACCCCATTAGATCATTTTATATTATGGTTAATTTAAGAATTCAGCGAAATTCTATCACATTTGTTCAATTTACGTTGCTCCTATTTCAGATAGCGTATTGGGCTAAGCGGCATCTGAAAGCGCATGAAATGGCGAGTAAAATGCACTATTAAACTTCTAGGGTAGGGCAAACAGAGACCCGATTAGATAATTTTATATTGCGGTTAATATAAGAATTCAGCGTAACTCTGTCACATTTGTTCAACTTACGTGGCTCCTATTTCAGATAGCGTCCTGGGCTAGGCGGCATCTTAAAGCGCGTGGAATGGCGAGTAAAATGCACTATTATACTTCTATGATAGGGCAATCAGAGACCCGATTAGATCATTTTATGTTTTGGTTAATATAAGAATTCAGCGAAATTCTATCACATTTGTTCAATTTACGTCGCTCCTATTTCAGATAGCTTATTGGGCTAAGCGGCATCTCAAAGCGCATGAAATGACGAGTGAAATGCACTATTAAACTTCTAGGGTAGGGCGAACAGAGACCAGATTAGATCATTTTACATTAAGGTTAATATAAGAATTCAGCGTAATTCTGTCACATTTGTTCAACTTACGTAGCTCCTCTTTCAGATAGCGTACTGGGCTACGCGGCATCTTAAAGCGCGTAGAATGGCGAGTAAAATGCACTCTTAAACTTCTATGATAGGGCAATCAGGGACCCGATTAGATTATTTTGTATTTTGGTTAATATAAGAATTCAGCGAAATTCTATCACATTTGTTCAATTTACGTCGCTCCTATTTCAGATACCGTATTGGGCTAAGCGGCATCTCAAAGCGCATGGATTGACGAGTGAAATGCTCTATTAAACTTCTGGGGTAGGGCGATCAGAAACCCGAATAGATCATTTTAAATTACGGTTAATATAAGAATTCACGGAAATTCTATCACATTTGTTCAATTTACGTCGCTCCTATTCCAGATAGCGTATTGGGCTAAGCGGCATCTCAAAGCGCATGAAATGGCGAGTAAAATGCACTATTAAACTTCTATGATAGGGCAATCAGGGACCCGATTAGATCATTTTATATTTTGGTTAATATAAGAATTCAGCGAAACTCTATCACATTTGTTCAATTTGCGTCGCTCCTATTTCAGATAGCTTATTGGGCTAGGGGGCATCTTAAAGCGCGTGGAATGGCGAGTAAAATGCACTATTAAACTTCTATGATAGGGCAATCAGAGACCCGATTAGATCATTTTGTATTTTGGTTAATATAAGAATTCAGCGAAATTCTATCACATTTGTTCAATTTACGTCGCTCCTATTTCAGATAGCGTATTGGTCTAAGCGGCATCTCAAAGCGCATAAAATGGCGAGTAAAATGCACTATTAAACTTCAATGGTAGGGCAAACAGAGACCCGATTAGATCATTTTATATTATGGTTAATTTAAGAATTCAGAAAAATTCTATCACATTTGTTCAATTTACGTCGTTCCTATTTCAGATAGCGTATTGGGCTATGCGACATATCAAAGCGCATGAAATGACGAGTAAAATGCACTATTAAACTTCTAGGGTAGGGCAAACAGAGACCCGATTAGATCATTTCAAATTACGGTTAATATAGGAATTCAGCGTAATTCTATCACATTTGTTCAACTTACGTCGCTCCTATTTCAGATAGCGTACTGGGCTAGGCGGAATCTCTAAGCGCGTGGCAGGGCGAGTAAAATGCACTACTAAACTTCTATGATCGGGCAATCAGAGACCCGATTACATCATTTTATATTTTGGTTAATATAAGAATTCAGCGAAATTCTCTCACATTTGTTCAATTTACGTCGCTGATATTTCAGATAGCGTATTGGGCTAAGCGGCATCTCAAAGCGCAAGAAATGTGGAGTAAAATGCACTATCAAACTTCTAGGGTAGGGCAAACAGAGACCCGATAAGATCATTTTATATTATGGTCAATTTAAGAATTCAGCGAAATTCTATCACATTTGTTCAATTTACGTCGCTCCTATTTCAGATAGCGTACTGGGCTAGGCGGCATCTCAAAGCGCGTGGAAGGGCGAGTAAAATGCACTACTAAACTTCTATTATAGGGCAATCAGAGACCCGATTAGATCATTTTACATTAAGGTTAATTTAAGAATTCAGCGAAATTCTATCACATTTGTTCAATTTACGTCGCTCCTATGTCAGATAGCGTATTGGGCTATGCGGCATCTCGAAGCGCATGAAATGACGAGTAAAATGCACTGTTAAACTTCTAGGGTAGGGCAAACAGAGACCCGATTACATCATTTTATATTACGGTTAATATAAGAATTCAGCGTAATTCTATCACATTTGTTCAATTTACGTCGCTCATATTTCAGATAGCGTACTGGGCTAAGCGGCATCTCAAAGCGCATGAAATGGCGAGTAAAATGCACTATTAAACTTCTAGGATAAGGCAAACAGAGACCCGATTAGATCATTTTATATTGCGGTTGATATAAGAATTCAGCGTAATTCTGTCACATTTGTTCAACTTACGTAGCTCCTATTTCAGATAGCGTACTGGGCTAGGCGGCAACTTAAAGCGCGTGTAATGTCGAGTAAAATGCACTATCAAACTTCTATGATAGGGCAATCAGAGACCCGACTAGATCATTTTATATTTTGGTTAATATAAGAATTCAGCGAAATTCTATCACATTTGTTCAATTTACGTCGCACCTATTTCAGATAGCGTATTGGGCTAAGCGGCATCTCAAAGCGCATAAAATGGCGAATAAAATGCACTATTAAACTTCAATGGTAGGGCAAACGGAGACCCGATTAGATCATTTTATATTACGGTTAATAAAAGAATTCAGCGAAATTCTCTCACATTTGTTCAATTTACGTCGCTGATATTTCAGATAGCGTATTGGGCTAAGCGGCATCTCAAAGCGCAAGAAATGTGGAGTAAAATGCACTATTAAACTTCTAGGGTAGGGCAAACAGAGACCCGATAAGATCATTTTATATTATGGTCAATTTAAGAATTCAGCGAAATTCTATCACATTTGTTCAATTTACGTCGCTCCTATTTCAGATAGCGTACTGGGCTAGGCGGCATCTCAAAGCGCGTGGAAGGGCGAGTAAAATGCACTACTAAACTTCTATTATAGGGCAATCAGAGACCCGATTAGATCATTTTACATTAAGGTTAATTTAAGAATTCAGCGAAATTCTATCACATTTGTTCAATTTACGTCGCTCCTATGTCAGATAGCGTATTGGGCTATGCGGCATCTCGAAGCGCATGAAATGACGAGTAAAATGCACTGTTAAACTTCTAGGGTAGGGCAAACAGAGACCCGATTACATCATTTTATATTACGGTTAATATAAGAATTCAGCGTAATTCTATCACATTTGTTCAACTTACGTCGCTCCTATTTCAGATAGCGTACTGGGCAAGGAGGTATCTCAAAGCGCGTGGAAGGGCGAGTAGAATGCTCTACTAAACTTCTATGATAGGGTAATCAGAGACCCGACTAGATCATTTTATATTTTGGTTAATATAAGAATTCAGCGAAATTCTATCACATTTGGTTAATTTACGTCGCTCCTATTTCAGATAGCTTATTGGGCTAAGCGGCATCTCAAAGCGCATGAAATGACGAGTGAAATGCACTATTAAACTTCCAGGGTAGGGCGAACAAAGACCCGATTAGATCATTTTACATTGAGGTTAATATAAGAATTCAGCGAAATTCTATCACATTTGTTCAATTTACGTCGCTCCTATTTCAGATAGCGTATTGGGCTAAGCGGCATCTCAAAGCGCATGAAATGACGAGTCAAATGCACTATTAAACTTCTAGGGTAGAGCAAACAGAGACCCCATTAGATCATTTTATATTATGGTTAATTTAAGAATTCAGCGAAATTCTATCACATTTGTTCAATTTACGTTGCTCCTATTTCAGATAGCGTATTGGGCTAAGCGGCATCTCAAAGCGCATGAAATGGCGAGTAAAATGCACTGTTAAACTTCTAGGGTAGGGCAAACAGAGACCCGATTAGATCATTTTATATTATGGTTAATTTAAGAATTCAGCGAAATTCTATCACATTTGTTCAATTTACGTCGCTCGTATGTCAGTAAGCGTATTGGGCTATGCGGCATCTCAAAGCGCATGAAATGACGAGTAAAATGCACTGTTAAACTTCTAGGGTAGGGCAAACAGGGACCCGATTAGATCATTTTATATTACGGTTAATATAAGAATGCAGCGTAATTCTATCACATTTGTTCAACTTACGTCGCTCCTATTTCAGATAGCGTACTGGGCAAGGCGGTATCTTAAAGCGCGTGGAAGGGTGAGTAAAATGCACTACTAATCTTCCATGATAGGGCAATCAGAGACCCGATTAGATCATTTTATATTTTGTTTTATATAAGATTTCAGGGAAATTCTATCACATTTGTTCAATTTACGTCGCTCCTATTTCAGATAGCATTTTGGTCTAAGCGGCACCTCAAAGCGCATGAAATGGCGAGTGAAATGCAATATTAAACTTCTAGGGTAGGGCAAACAGAGACCCGATTAGATCATTTTATATTATGGTCAATTTAAGAATTCAGCATAATTCTTTCTCATTTCTTCAATTTACGTCGCTCCTATTCCAGATAGCGTATTGGGCTAAGCGGCATCTCAAAGCGCATGAAATGGCGAGTAAAATGCACTATTAAACTTCTAGGATAAGGCAAACAGAGACCCGATTAGATCATTTTATATTGCGGTTAATATAAGAATTCAGCGAAATTCTATCTCATTTGTTCAATTTACGTCGCTCATATTTCAGATAGCGTACTGGGCTAAGCGGCATCTCAAAGCGCATGAAATGGCGAGTAAAATGCACTATTAAACTTCTAGGGTAGGGCAAACAGAGACCCGATTAGATAATTTTATATTATGATTAATTTAAGAAGTCAGCGAAATTCTATCACATTTGTTCAATTTACGTCGCTCCTATTTCAGATAGCATATTGGTCTAAGCGGCACCTCAAAGCGCATGAAATGGCGAGTGAAATGCAATATTAAACTTCTAGGGTAGGGCAAACAGAGACCCGATTAGATCATTTTATATTATGGTCAATTTAAGAATTCAGCATAATTCTTTCTCATTTCTTCAATTTACGTCGCTCCTATTTCAGATAGCTTATTGGGCTTAGCGGCATCTCAAAGCGCATGAAGTGACCAGTGAAATGCACTATTAAACTTCTAGGGTAGGGCAAACAGAGACCCGATTAGCTCATTTTATATTATGGTTAATTTAAGAATTCAGCGAAATTCGATTACATTTGTTCAATTTACGTCGCTCCTATTTCAGATAGCGTATTGTGCTAAGCGGCATCTGAAGGCGCATGAAATGGCGAGTAGAATGCACTATTAAAGTTCAAGGGTAGGGCAAACAGAGACCCGATTAGATCATTTTATATTATGGTTAATTTAAGAATTCAGCAAAATTATATCACATTTGTTCAATTTACGTCGCTCCTATTTCAGATAGCGTACTGGGCTAGGCGGCTTCTTAAAGCGCGTGGAAGGGTGAGTAAAATGCACTACTAATCTTCCATGATAGGGCAATCAGAGACCCGATTAGATCATTTTACATTTTGTTTAACATAAGATTTCAGGGACATTCTATCACATTTGTTTAATTTACGTCGCTGCTATTTCAGATAGCGTATTGGGCTAAGCGGCACCTCAAAGCGCATGAAATGGCGAGTGAAATGCAATATTAAACTTCTAGGGTAGGGCAAACAGAGACCCGATTAGATCATTTTATATTATGGTCAATTTAAGAATTCAGCATAATTCTTTCTCATTTCTTCAATTTACGTCGCTCCTATTACAGATAGCGTATTGGGCTTAGCGGCATCTCAAAGCGCATAAAATGGCGAGCAAAATGCACTATTAAACTTCAATGGTAGGGCAAACAGAGACCCGATTAGATCATTTTATATTATGGTTAATTTAAGAATTCAGAAAAATCCTATCACATTTGTTCAATTTACGTCGTTCCTATTTCAGATAGCGTATTGGGCTATGCGACATCTCAAAGCGCATGAAATGACGAGTAAAATGAACTATAAAACTTCTATGATAGGGCAATCAGAGACCCGATTAGATCATTTTATATTTTGGTTAATATAAGAATTCAGCCAAATTCTATCACATTTGTTCAATTTACGTCGCTCCTATTTCAGATAGCGTACTGGGCTAGGCGGCATCTTAAAGCGCGTGGAATGGCGAGTACAATGCACTATTAAACTTCTATGATAGGGCAATCAGAGACTTGATTCGATCATTTTATATTTTGGTTAATATAAGAATTGAGGGAAATTCTATCACATTTGTTCAATTTACGTCGCTCCTATTTCAGATATCGTATTGGGCTAAGCGGAATCTTAAAGCGCATGGAATGTCGAATAAAATGCACTATTAAACTTCTAGGCTAGGGCGAACAGAGAGCTGATTAAATCATTTTACATTATGGTTAATAAAAGATTTCAGCGAAATTCTATCACATTTGTACAATTTACGTCGCTCCTGTTTCAGATAGCGTATTGAGCTAAGCGGCATCTCAAAGCGCATGAAATGGCGAGTAAAATGCACTATTGAACTTCTATGATAGGGCAATCAGAGACCTGATTAGATCATTTTATATTTTGGTTAATATAAGAATTCAGCGAAATTGCATCACTTTTTTTTAATTTACGTCGCTCCTATTTCAGATAGCGTAATGGGCTAAGCGGCATCTCAAAGCGCATGAAATGACGAGTGAAATGCACTATTAGACTTCTATGGTAGGGCGAACAGAGACCCGATTGGATCATTTTACATTAAGGTTAATATAAGAATTCAGGGAAATTCTATCACATTTGTTCCATTTACGTCGCTCCTATTTCAGATAGCGTATTGTGCTAAGCGGCATCTTAAAGCGCGTGGAATGGCGAGTAAAATGCACTATTACACTTCTAGGGTAGGGCAAACAGAGACCCGATTAGATCATTTTATATTATGGTTAATTTAAGAATTCAGCAATATTCTATCACATTTGTTCAATTTACGTCGCTCCTATTTCAGATAGCGTACTGGGCTAGGCGGCATCTTAAAGCGCGTGGAAGGGTGAGTAAAATGCACTACTAATCTTCCATGATAGGGCAATCAGAGACCCGATTAGATCATTTTATATTTTGTTTTATATAAGATTTCAGGGAAATTCTATCACATTTGTTCAATTTACGTCGTTCCTATTTCAGATAGCGTCCTGGGCTAAGCGGCATCTAATAGCGCATGAAATGGCGAGTATAATGCACTATTAAACTTCTAGGATAAGGCAAACAGAGACCCGATTAGATCATTTTATGTTACGGTTAATAAAAGAATTCAGCGAAATTCTATCACATTTGTTCAATTTACGTCGCTCCTATTTCAGATAGCGTATTGGGCTAGGCGGCATCCTAAAGCGCGCGGAATGGCGAGTAAAGTGCACTATTAAGCTTCTATGCTAGGGCAATCAGAGACCTGATTAGATCATTTTATATTTTGGTTAATATAAGAATTCAGTGAAATTCAATCACATTTGTTCAATTTATTTCGCTCCTATTTCTGATAGCGTATTGGGCTAAGCGGCATCTCAAAGCGCATGAAATGGCGAATAAAATGCACTATTAAACTTCTAGGCGAGGGCGAACAGAGACCCGATTAGATCATTTTACATTATGGTTAATAAAAGAATTCAGCGAAATTCTATCACATTTGTTCAATTTACGTCGCTCCTATTACAGATAGCTTATTGTGCTTAGCGGCATCTCAAAGCGCATGAAGTGACGAGTGAAATGCACTATTAAACTTCTAGGGTTGGTCGAAGAAAGACCCGATTAGATCATTTTACATTAAGGTTAATATAAGAATTCAAGGAAATTCTATCACATTTGTTCAATTTACGTCGCTCCTATTTCAGATAGCGTATTGGGCTAAGCGGCATCTCAAAGCGCATGAAATGGCGAGTAAAATGCACTATTAAACTTCTATGATAGGGCAATCAGAGACTCGATTAGATCATTTTATATTTTGTTTAATAAAAGAATTCAGGGAAATTCTATCACATTTGTTCAACTTATGTCGCTGATATTTCAGATAGCGTATTGGGCTATGCGGCATCTCAAAGCGCAAGAAATGACGAGTAAAATGCACTCTTAAACTTCTATGATAGGGCAATCAGAGACCCGATTAGATCATTTTCCATTTTGGTTAATATACGAATTCAGTGAAATTCTATCACATTTGTTCAATTTATTTCGCTCCTATTTCTGATAGCGTATTGGGCTAAGCGGCATCTCAAAGCGCATGAAATGGCGAATAAAATGCACTATTAAACTTCTAGGCGAGGGCAAACAGAGACCCGATTAGATCATTTTATATTATGATTAATTTAAGAATTCAGCAAAATTCTATCACATTTGTTCAATTTACGTCGCTGATATTTCAGATAGCGTATTGGGCTAAGCGGCATCTCAAAGCGCATGAAATGGCGAGTAGAATGCACTATTGAACTTCTATGATAGGGCAATCAGAGACCTGATTAGATCATTTTATATTTTGGTTAATATAAGAATTCAGCGAAATTGTATCACTTTTGTTTAATTTACGTCGCTCTTATTTCAGATAGCGTAATGGGCTAAGCGGCATCTCAATGCGCATGAAATGACGAGTGAAATGCACTATTAGACTTCTATGGTAGGGCGAACAGAGACCCGATTAGATCATTTTACATTAAGGTTCATATAAGAATTCAGGGAAATTCTATCACATTTGTTCAACTTACGTCGCTCCTATTTCAGATAGCGCACTCGGCTAGGCGGTATCTTAAAGCGCGTGGAATGGCGAGTAAAATGCACTACTAAACTACTATGATAGAGCAATCAGAGACCCGATTAGGTCATTTTATATTTTGGTTAATATAAGAATTCAGCGAAATTCTATCACATTTGTTCAATTTACGTCGCTCCTATTAAAGATAGCGTATTGGGCTAAGCGGCATCTGAAAGCGCATGAAATGGCGAGTAAAATGCACTATTAAACTTCTATGCTAGGGCAATCAGAGACCCGATTAGATCATTTTATATTGTGTTTAATATAAGATTTCAGGGAAATTCAATCACATTTGTTCAATTTACGTCGCTCCTATTTCAGATAGCGTACTGGGCTAGGCGGCATCTTAAAGCGCGTGGAAAGGCGAGTAAAATGCACTATTAAACTTCTATGATAGGGCAATCAGAGACCCGATTAGATCATTTTATATTACGGTTAATATAAGAATTCAGCGTAATTCTATCACATTTGTTCAACTTACGTCGCTCCTATTTCAGATAGCGTACTGGGCTAGGCGGCATCTTAAAGCGCGTGGAATGGCGTGTAAAATGCACTACTAAACTACTATGATAGGGCAATCAGAGACCCGATTAGGTCATTTTATATTTTGGTTAATATAAGAATTCAGCGAAATTCTATCACATTTGTTCAATTTACGTCGCTCCTATTACAGATAGCTTATTGTGCTTAGCGGCATCTGAAAGCGCATGAAGTGACGAGTGAAATGCACTATTAAACTTCTAGGGTTGCTCGAAGAAAGACCCGAGTAGATCATTTTACATTAAGGTTAATATAAGAATTCAGGGAAATTCTATCACATTTGTTCAACTTACGTCGCTCCTATTTCAGATAGCGCACTCGGCTAGGCGGTATCTTAAAGCGCGTGGAATGGCGAGTAAAATGCACTACTAAACTACTATGATAGAGCAATCAGAGACCCGATTAGGTCATTTTATATTTTGGTTAATATAAGAATTCAGCGAAATTCTATCACATTTGTTCAATTTACGTCGCTCCTATTAAAGATAGCGTATTGGGCTAAGCGGCATCTGAAAGCGCATGAAATGGCGAGTAAAATGCACTATTAAACTTCTAGGGTAGGGCAAACAGAGACCCGATTAGATCATTTTACATTATGATTAATTTAAGAAGTCAGCAAAATTCTATCACATTTGTTCAATTTACGTCGTTCCTATTTCAGATATCGTACTGGGCTAGGCGGCATCTTAAAGCGCGTGGAAAGGCGAGTAAAATGCACTATTAAACTTCTATGATAGGGCAATCAGAGACCCGATTAGATCATTTTATATTTTGTTTAATATAACATTTCAGGGAAATTCTGTCACATTTCTTCAATTTACGTCGCTCCTATTTCAGATAGCTTATTGGGCTTAGCGGCATCTGAAAGCGCATGAAATGGCAAGTAAAATGCACTATTAAACTTCTAGGGTAGGGCAAACAAAGACCCGATTAAATCATTTGATATTATGGTTAATTTAAGAATTCAGCGTAATTCTATCACATTTGTTCAATTTACGTCGCTACTATTTCAGATAGCGTACTGGGCTAAGCGGCATCTCAAAGCGCATGAAATGGTGAGTATAATGCACTATTAAACTTCTAGAATAAGGCAAACAGAGACCCGATTAGATCATTTTATATTACGGTTAATATAAGAATTCAGCGTAATTCTATCACATTTGTTCAACTTACGTCGCTCCTCTTTCAGATAGCGTACTGGGCTAGGCGGCATCTTAAAGCGCGTGGAATGGCGAGTAAAATGCACTATTAAACTTCTAGGGTAGGGCAAACAGAGACCCGATTAGATCATTTTATATTACGGTTAATATAAGAATTCAGCGTAATTCTATCACATTTGTTCAACTTACGTCGCTCCTATTTCAGATAGCTTATTGGGCTAAGCGGCATCTCAATGCGTATGAAATGGTGAGTAAAATGCACTATTAAACTTCTAGGATAAGGCAAACAGAGACCCGATTAGATCATTTTATATTACGGTTAAAATAAGAATTCAGCGTAATTCTATCACATTTGTTCAACTTACGTCGCTCCTCTTTCAGATAGCGTACTGGGCTAGGCGGCATCTTAAAGCGCGTGGAATGGCGAGTAAAATGCACTATTAAACTTCTATGATAGGGCAAACAGAGGACCGATTAGATCATTTTATATTATGGTTAATTTAAGAATTCAGGGAAATTCTATCACATTTATTCAACTTACGTCGCTCCTATTTCAGATAGCTTATTGGGCTAAGCGGCATCTCAATGCGTATGAAATGGCGAATAAAATGCACTATTAAACTTCTAGGCGAGGGCAAACAGAGACCCGATTAGATCATTTTATATTATGATTAATTTAAGAATTCAGCAAAATTCTATCACATTTGTTCAATTTACGTCGTTCCTATTTCAGATAGCGTACTGGGCTAGGCGGCATCTTAAAGCGCGTGGAAGGGCGAGTAAAATACACCACTAAACTTCTATGATAGGGCAATCAGAGACCCGATTAGATCATTTTATATTTTGGTTAATATAAGAATTCAGCCAAATTCTCTCACATTTGTTCAATTTACGTCGCTGATATTTCAGATAGCGTATTGGGCTAAGCGGCACCTCAAAGCGCATGAAATGGCGAGTGAAATGCAATATTAAACTTCTAGGGTAGGGCAAACAGAGACCCGATTAGATCATTTTATATTATGGTCAATTTAAGAATTCAGCATAATTCTTTCTCATTTCTTCAATTTACGTCGCTCCTATTTCAGATAGCTTATTGGGCTTAGCGGCATCTCAAAGCGCATGAAGTGACGAGTGAAATGCACTATTAAACTTCTAGGGTAGGGCAAACAGAGACCCGATTAGCTCATTTTATATTATGGTTAATTTAAGAATTCAGCGAAATTCGATTACATTTGTTCAATTTACGTCGCTCCTATTTCAGATAGCGTATTGGGCTAAGAGGCATCTGAAGGCGCATGAAATGGCGAGTAGAATGCACTATTAAAGTTCTAGGGTAGGGCAAACAGAGACCCGATTAGATCATTTTATATTATGGTTAATTTAAGAATTCAGCAAAATTCTATCACATTTGTTCAATTTACGTCGCTCCTATTTCAGATAGCGTACTGGGCTAGGCGGCTTCTTAAAGCGCGTGGAAGGGTGAGTAAAATGCACTACTAATCTTCCATGATAGGGCAATCAGAGACCCGATTAGATCATTTTACATTTTGTTTAACATAAGATTTCAGGGACATTCTATCACATTTGTTCCATTTACGTCGCTCCTATTTCAGATAGCGTATTGGGCTAAGCGGCATCTTAAAGCGCGTGGAATGGCGAGTAAAATGTACTATTACACTTCTAGGGTAGGGCAAACAGAGGCCCGATGAGATCATTTTATATTATGGTTAATTTAAGAATTCACCGAAATTCTATCACATTTGTTCAATTTACGTCGCTCCTATTTCAGATAGCGTATTGGGCTAAGCGGCATCTCAAAGCCCATGAAATGGCGATTAAAATGCACTATTAAACTTCTAGGGTAAGGCAAACAGATACCCGATTAGATCATTTTATATTACGGTTAATATAAGAATTCATCGTAATTCTATCACATTTGTTCAACTTACGTCGCTCCTATTTCAGATAGCGTACAGGGCTAGGCGGCATCTTAAAGCGCGTGGAAGGGCGAGTAAAATGCACTACTAAACTTCTAGGGTAGGGCAAACAGAGACCCGATTAGATCATTTTATATTATGGTTAATTTAAGAATTCAGCAAAATTCTATCACATTTGTTCAATTTACGTCGCTCCTATTTCAGATAGCATATTGGGCTAAGCGGCACCTCAAAGCGCATGAAATGGCGAGTGAAATGCAATATTAAACTTCTAGGGTAGGGCAAACAGAGACCCGATTAGAGCATTTTATATTATGGTCAATTTAAGAATTCAGCATAACTCTTTCTCATTTCTTCAATTTACGTCGCTCCTATTTCAGTTAGCGTATTCGGCTAAGCGGCATCTCAAAGCGCATGAAGTGACGAGTGAAATGCACTATTAAACTTCTAGGGTAGGGCAAACAGAGACCCGATTAGCTCATTTTATATTATGGTTAATTTAAGAATTCAGCGAAATACGATTACATTTGTTCAATTTACGTCGCTCCTATTTCAGATAGCGTATTGGGCTAAGCGGCATCTGAAGGCGCATGAAATGGCGAGTAAAATGCACTATTAAAGTTCTAGGGTAGGGCAAACAGAGACCCGATTAGATCATTTTATATTATGGTTAATTTAAGAATTAAGCAAAATTCTATCACATTTGTTCAATTTACGTCGCTCCTATTTCAGATAGCGTACTGGGCTAGGCGGCATCTTAAAGCGCGTGGAAGGTTGAGGAAAATGCACTACTAATCTTCCATGATAGGGCAATCAGAGACCCGATTAGATCATTTTACATTTTGTTTAATATAAGATTTCAGGGACATTCTATCACATTTGTTTAATTTACGTCGCTGCTATTTCAGATAGCGTATTGGGCTAAGCGGCATCTCAAAGCGCATGAAATGGCGAATAAAATGCACTATTAAACTTCTAGGCGAGGGCGAACAGAGACCCGATTAGATCATTTTATATTATGGTTAATTTAAGAATTCAGCAAAATTCTATCACATTTGTTCAATTTACGTCGCTCCTATTTCAGATAGCGTACTGGGCTAGGCGGCTTCTTAAAGCGCGTGGAAGGGTGAGTAAAATGCACTACTAATCTTCCATGATAGGGCAATCAGAGACCCGATTAGATCATTTTACATTTTGTTTAACATAAGATTTCAGGGACATTCTATCACATTTGTTCCATTTACGTCGCTCCTATTTCAGATAGCGTATTGGGCTAAGCGGCATCTTAAAGCGCGTGGAATGGCGAGTAAAATGTACTATTACACTTCTAGGGTAGGGCAAACAGAGGCCCGATGAGATCATTTTATATTATGGTTAATTTAAGAATTCACCGAAATTCTATCACATTTGTTCAATTTACGTCGCTCCTATTTCAGATAGCGTATTGGGCTAAGCGGCATCTCAAAGCCCATGAAATGGCGATTAAAATGCACTATTAAACTTCTAGGGTAAGGCAAACAGATACCCGATTAGATCATTTTATATTACGGTTAATATAAGAATTCATCGTAATTCTATCACATTTGTTCAACTTACGTCGCTCCTATTTCAGATAGCGTACAGGGCTAGGCGGCATCTTAAAGCGCGTGGAAGGGCGAGTAAAATGCACTACTAAACTTCTAGGGTAGGGCAAACAGAGACCCGATTAGATCATTTTATATTATGGTTAATTTAAGAATTCAGCAAAATTCTATCACATTTGTTCAATTTACGTCGCTCCTATTTCAGATAGCATATTGGGCTAAGCGGCACCTCAAAGCGCATGAAATGGCGAGTGAAATGCAATATTAAACTTCTAGGGTAGGGCAAACAGAGACCCGATTAGAGCATTTTATATTATGGTCAATTTAAGAATTCAGCATAACTCTTTCTCATTTCTTCAATTTACGTCGCTCCTATTTCAGTTAGCGTATTCGGCTAAGCGGCATCTCAAAGCGCATGAAGTGACGAGTGAAATGCACTATTAAACTTCTAGGGTAGGGCAAACAGAGACCCGATTAGCTCATTTTATATTATGGTTAATTTAAGAATTCAGCGAAATACGATTACATTTGTTCAATTTACGTCGCTCCTATTTCAGATAGCGTATTGGGCTAAGCGGCATCTGAAGGCGCATGAAATGGCGAGTAAAATGCACTATTAAAGTTCTAGGGTAGGGCAAACAGAGACCCGATTAGATCATTTTATATTATGGTTAATTTAAGAATTAAGCAAAATTCTATCACATTTGTTCAATTTACGTCGCTCCTATTTCAGATAGCGTACTGGGCTAGGCGGCATCTTAAAGCGCGTGGAAGGTTGAGGAAAATGCACTACTAATCTTCCATGATAGGGCAATCAGAGACCCGATTAGATCATTTTACATTTTGTTTAATATAAGATTTCAGGGACATTCTATCACATTTGTTTAATTTACGTCGCTGCTATTTCAGATAGCGTATTGGGCTAAGCGGCATCTCAAAGCGCATGAAATGGCGAATAAAATGCACTATTAAACTTCTAGGCGAGGGCGAACAGAGACCCGATTAGATCATTTTATATTATGGTTAATTTAAGAAATCAGGAAAATTCTATCACATTTGTTCAATTTACGTCGTTCCTATTTCAGATAGCGTCCTGGGCTAAGCGGCATCTAATAGCGCATGAAATGGCGAGTATAATGCACTATTAAACTTCTAGGATAAGGCAAACAGAGACCCGATTAGATCATTTTATGTTACGGTTAATATTAGAATTCAGCGTAATTCTATAACATTTGTTCAAGTTACGTCGCTCCTATTTCTGATAGCGTACTGGGCTAGGCGGCATCTTAAAGCGCGTGGAATGGCGAGTAAAATGCCCTACTAAACTTCTATGATAGGGCAATCAGGCACTCGATTAGATCATTTTATATTTTGTTTAATATAAGATATCAGGGAAATTCTATCTCATTTGTTCAATTTACGTCGCTCCTATTTCAGTTAGCGTATTCGGCTAAGCGGCATCTCAAAGAGCATGAAATGGCGAATAAAATGCACTATTAAACTTCTAGGGTAGGGCAAACACAGACCCGATAAGATCATTTTACATTATGGTTAATAAAAGAATTCAGCGAAATTCTATCACATTTGTTCAATTTACGTCGCTCCTATTACAGATAGCTTATTGTGCTTAGCGGCATCTCAAAGCGCATGAAGTGACGAGTGAAATGCACTATTAAACTTCTGGGGTTGGTCGAAGAAAGACCCGATTAGATCATTTTACATTAAGGTTACTGTAAGAATTCAGGGAAATTCTATCACATTTGTTCAATTTACGTCGCTCCTATTTCAGATAGCGTATTGGGCTAAGCGGCATCTCAAAGCGCATGAAATGGCGAATAAAATGAGCTATTCAACTTCTAGGCTAGGGCGAACAGAGACCGGATTAGATCACTTTACATTATGGTTAATAAAAGAATTCAGCGAAATTCTATCACATTTGTTCAACTTACGTCGCTCCTATTGCAGATAGCGTATTGGGCTAAGTGGCATCTCAAAGCGCATGAAATGGCGAGTAAAATGCACTATTAAACTTCTATGATAGGGCAATCAGAGACACGATTAGATCATTTTATATTTTGTTTAATAAAAGAATTCAGCGAAATTCTATCACATTTGTTCAACTTATGTCGCTGATATTTCAGATAGCGTATTGGGCTATGCGGCATCTCAAAGCGCAAGAAATGGCGAGTAAAATGCACTCTTAAACTTCTATGATAGGGCAATCAGAGACCCGATTAGATCATTTTACATTTTGGTTAGTATAAGAATTCAGTGAAATTCTATCACATTTGTTCAATTTATTTCGCTCCTATTGCTGATAGCGTATTGGGCTAAGCGGCATCTCAAAGCGCATGAAATGGCGAATAAAACGCACTATTAAACTTCTAGGCGAGGGCTAACAGAGACCCGATTAGATAATTTTATATTATGGTTAATTTAAGAATTCAGCAAAATTCTATCACATTTGTTCAATTTACGTCGCTCCTATTTCAGATAGCGTACTGGGCTAGGCGGCATCCTAAAGCGCGCGGAATGGCGAGTAAAATGCACTATTAAACTTCTATGCTAGGGCAATCAGAGACCCGATTAGATCATTTTATATTTTGTTTAATATAAGATTTCAGGGAAATTCTATCACATTTGTTCAATTTACGTCGCTCCTATTTCAGATAGCGTACTGGGCTAGGCGGCATCTTAAAGCGCGTGGAAAGTCGAGTAAAATGCACTATTAAACTTCTATGATAGGGCAATCAGAGACCCGATTAGATCATTTTATATTACGGTTAATATAAGAATTCAGCGTAATTCTATCACATTTGTTCAACTTACGTCGCTCCTCTATCAGATATCGTACTGGGCTAGGCGGCATCTTAAAGCGCGTGGAATGGCGAGTAAAATGCACTATTAAACTTCTATGATAGGGCTATCAGAGAACCGATTAGATCATTTTATATTTTGGTTAATATAAGAATTCAGTGAAATTCTATCACATTTGTTCAATTTACGTCGCTCCTATTTCAGTTAGCGTATTGGGCTAAGCAGCATCTCAAAGTGCATGAAATGGCGAGTAAAATGCACTATTGAACTTCTATGATAGGGCAATCAGAGACCTGATTAGATCATTTTATATTTTGGTTAATATAAGAATTCAGCGAAATTGTATCACATTTGTTTAATTTACGTCGCTCCTATTTCAGATAGCGTAATGGGCTAAGCGGCATCTCAAAGCGCATGAAATGACGAGTGAAATGCACTATTAGACTTTTATGGTAGGGCGAACAGAGACCCGATTAGATCATTTTACATTAAGGTTAATATAAGAATTCAGGGAAATTCTATCACATTTGTTCCATTTACGTCGCTCCTATTTCAGATAGCGTATTGGGCTAAGCGGCATCTTAAAGCGCGTGGAATGGCGAGTAAAATGCACTATTACACTTCTAGGGTAGGGCAAACAGAGACCCGATTAGATCATTTTATATTATGGTTAATTTAAGAATTCACCGAAATTCTATCACATTTGTTCAATTTACGTCGCTCCTATTTCAGATAGCGTATTGGGCAGAGCGGCATCTCAAAGCCCATGAAATGGCGATCAAAATGCACTATTAAACTTCTAGGGTAAGGCAAACAGATACCCGATTAGATCATTATATATTACGGTTAATATAAGAATTCAGCGTAATTCTATCACATTTGTTCAACTTACATCGCTCCAATTTCAGATAGCGTACAGGGCTAGGCGGCATCTTAAAGCGCGTGGAGGGGCGAGTAAAATGCACTACTAAACTTCTAGGGTAGGGCAAACAGAGACCCGATTAGATCATTTTATATTTTGGTTAATATAAGAATTCAGCGAAATTCTATCACATTTGTTCCATTTACGTCGCTCCTATTTCAGATAGCTTATTGGGCTAAGCGGCATCGCAAAGCGCATGAAATGACGAGTGAAATGCACTATTAAACTTCTAGGGTCGGGCAAACAGAGACCCGATTATATCATTTTACATTAAGGTTAATATAAGAATTCAGGGAAATTCTATCACATTTGTTCAACATACGTCGCTCCTATTTCAGATAGCGTACTGGGCCTTGCGGTATCTTAAAGCGCGTGGAATGGCGAGTAAAATTCACTATTAAACTTCTATGATAGGGCAATCAGAGACCCGATTAGATTATTTTATATTTTGGTTAATATAAGAATTCAGCGAAATTCTATCACATTTGTTCAATTTGCGTCGCTCCTATTTCAGATAGCTTATTGGGCTAAGCGGCACCTCAAAGCGCATGAAATGGCGAGTGAAATGCACTATTAATCTTCTAGGGTAGGGCAATCAGAGACCACATTAGATCATTTTATATTATGGTTAATTTAAGAATTCAGCGAAATTCTATCACATTTGTTCAATTTACGTCGCTCCTATTTCAGATAGCGTATTGGGCTAAGCGGCATCTGAAAGCGCATGAAATAGCGAGTAAAATGCACTATTAAACTTCTAGGGTAAGGCAAACAGAGACCCGATTAGATCATTTTATATTATGGTTAATTTAAGAATTCAGCGAAATTCTATCGCACTTGTTCAATTTACGTCGCTCCTCTTTCAGATAGCGTATTGGGCTAAGCGGCATCTCAAAGCGCATGAAATGGCGAGTAAAATGCACTGTTAAACTTCTAGGGTAGGGCAAACAGAGACCCGATTAGATCATTTTATATTATGGTTAATTTAAGAATTCAGCGTAATTCTGTCACATTTGTTCAACTTACGTAGCTCCTATTTCAGATAGCGTACTGGGCTAGGCGGCAACTTAAAGCGCGTGGAATGGCGAGTAAAATGCACCATTAAACTTCTATGGTAGGGCAATCAGAGAACCGATTAGATCATTTTATATTACGGTTAATATAAGAATTCAGCGTAATTCTATCACATTTGTTCAACTTTCGTCGGTCCTATTTCAGATAGCGTACTGAGCTAGGCGGCATCTTAAAGCGCGTGGAATGGCGAGTAAAATGCAATATTAAACTTCTATGATAGGGCAATCAGAGACCCGATTAGATCATTTTATATTTTGGTTATTATAAAAATTCAGCGAAATTCTATCACAATTGTTCAATTTACGTCGCTCCTATTTCAGATAGCGTATTGGGCTAAGCGGCAACTCAAAGCGCATGAAATGACGAGTGAAATGCACTATTAAACTTCTAGGGTAGGGCGAACAGAGACCCGATTAGATCATTTTACATTAAGGTTAATATAAGAATTCAGGGAAATTCTATCACATTTGTTCAATTTACGTCGTTCCTATTTCAAATAGCGTACTCGGATAGGCGGCATCTTAAAGCGCGTGGAATGGCGAGTAAAATGCACTATTAAACTTCTATGATAGGGCAATCAGAGACCCGATTAGATCTTTTTATATTTTGGTTAATATAAAAATTCAGCGAAATTCTGTTACATTTGTTCAATTTACGTCGCTCCTATTTCAGATAGCGTATTGGGCTAAGCGGCATCTCAAAGCCCATGAAATGGCGATTAAAATGCACTATTAAACTTCTAGGGTAGGGCAAACAAAGACCCGATTAGATCATTTTATATTGCGGTTAATATAAGAATGCAGCGTAATTCTGTCACATTTGTTCAACTTACGTAGCTCCTATTTCAGATAGCGTACTGGGCTAGGCGGCAACTTAAAGGGCGTGGCAAGGCGAGTAAAATGCACTATTAAACTTCTAGGGTAGGGCAAACAGAGACCCGATAAGATCATTTTACATTATGGTTAATAAAAGAATTCAGCGAAATTCTATCACATTTGTTCAACTTACGTCGCTCGTATTTCAGATAGCGTATTGGGCTAAGCGGCATCTCAAAGCGCATGAAATGGCGAGTAAAATGCACTATTAAACTTCTAGGGTTGGGCAAACAAAGACCCGATTAAATCATTTTATATTATGGTTAATTTAAGAATTCAGCGAAATTCTATCACATTTGATCAATTTACGTCGCTCCTATTTCAGATAGCGTATTGGGCTAGGCGGCATCCTAAAGCGCGCGGAATGGCGAGTAAAATGCACTATTAAGCTTCTATGCTAGGGCAATCAGAGACCTGATTAGATCATTTTATATTTTGGTTAATATAAGAATTCAGTGAAATTCTATCACATTTGTTCAATTTATTTCGCTCCTATTTCTGATAGCGGATTGGGCTAAGCGGCATCTCAAAGCGCATGAAATGGCGAATAAAGTGCACTATTAAACTTCTAGGCGAGGGCGAACAGAGACCCGATTAGATCATTTTACATTATGGTTAATACAAGAATTCAGCGAAATTCTATCACATTTATTCAATTTACGTCGCTCCTATTACAGATAGCTTATTGTGCTTAGCGGCATCTCAAAGCGCATGAAGTGACGAGTGAAATGCACTATTAAACTTCTAGGGTTGGTCGAAGAAAGACCCGAGTAGATCATTTTACATTAAGGTTAATATAAGAATTCAGGGAAATTCTATCACATTTGTTCAATTTACGTCGCTCCTATTTCAGATAGCGTATTGGGCTAAGCGGCATCTCAAAGCGCATGAAATGGCGAATAAAATGAGCTATTCAACTTCTAGGCTAGGGCGAACACAGACCGGATTAGATCACTTTACATTATGGTTAATAAAAGAATTCAGCGAAATTCTATCACATTTGTTCAACTTACGTCGCTCCTATTGCAGACAGCGCATTGGGCTAAGTGGCATCTCAAAGCGCATGAAATGGCGAGTAAAATGCACTATTAAACTTCTAGGGTAGGGCAAACAAAGACCCGATTAAATCATTTTATATTATGGTTAATTTAAGAATTCAGCGAAATTCTATAACATTTGGTCAATTTACGTCGCTCCTATTTCAGATAGCGTATTGGGCTAGGCGGCACCCTAAAGCGCGCGGAATGGCGAGTAAAATGCACTATTAAGCTTCTATGCTAGGGCAATCAGAGACCTGATTAGATCATTTTATATTTTGGTTAATATAAGGATTCAGTGAAATTCTATCACATTTGTTCAATTTATTTCGCTCCTATTTCTGATAGCGTATTGGGCTAAGCGGCATCTCAAAGCGCATGAAATGGCGAATAAAATGCACTATTAAACTTCTAGGCGAGGGCGAACAGAGACCCGATTAGATCATTTTACATTATGGTTAATAAAAGAATTCAGCGAAATTCTATCACATTTGTTCAATTTACGTCGCTCCTATTACAGATACCTTATTGTGCTTAGCGGCATCTCAAAGCGCATGAAGTGTCGAGTGAAATGCACTATTAAACTTCTAGGGTTGGTCGAAGAAAGACCCGATTAGATCATTTTACATTAAGGTTAATATAAGAATTCAGGGAAATTCTATCACATTTGTTCAATTTACGTCGCTCCTATTTCAGATAGCGTATTGGGCTAAGCGGCATCTCAAAACGCATGAAATGGCGAATAAAATGAGCTATTCAACTTCTAGGCTAGGGCGAACAGAGACCGGATTAGATCACTTTACATTATGGATAATAAAAGAATTCAGCGAAATTCTATCACATTTGTTCAACTTACGTCGCTCCTATTGCAGATAGCGTATTGGGCTAAGTGGCATCTCAAAGCGCATGAAATGGCGAGTAAAATGCACTATTAAACTTCTATGATAGGGCAATCAGAGACACGATTAGATCATTTTATATTTTGTTTAATAAAAGAATTCAGCGAAATTCTATCACATTTGTTCAACTTATGTCTCTGATATTTCAGATAGCGTATTGGGCTATGCGGCATCTCAAAGCGCAAGAAATGGCGAGTAAAATGCACTCTTAAACTTCTATGATAGGGCAATCAGAGACCCGATTAGATCATTTTACATTTTGGTTAGTATAAGAATTCAGTGAAATTCTATCACATTTGTTCAATTTATTTCGCTCCTATTTCTGATAGCGTATTGGGCTAAGCGGCATCTCAAAGCGCATGAAATGGCGAATAAAACGCACTATTAAACTTCTAGGCGAGGGCTAACAGAGACCCGATTAGATCATTTTATATTATGTTTAATTTAAGAATTCAGCAAAATTCTATCACATTTGTTCAATTTACGTCGCTCCTATTTCAGATAGCGTACTGGGCTAGGCGGCATCCTAAAGCGCGCGGAATGGCGAGTAAAATGCACTATTAAACTTCTATGCTAGGGCAATCAGAGACCCGATTAGATCATTTTATATTTTGTTTAATATAAGATTTCAGGGAAATTCTATCACATTTGTTCAATTTACGTCGCTCCTATTTCAGATAGCGTACTGGGCTAGGCGGCAACTTAAAGCGCGTGGAAAGGCGAGTAAAATGCACTATTAAACTTCTATGACAGGGCAATCAGAGACCCGATTAGATCATTTTATATTACGGTTAATATAAGAATTCAGCGTAATTCTATCACATTTGTTCAACTTACGTCGCTCCTCTTTCAGATAGCGTACTGGGCTAGGCGGCATCTTAAAGCGCGTGGAATGGCGAGTAAAATGCACTATTAAACTTCTATGATAGGGCTATCAGAGAACCGATTAGATCATTTTATATTTTGGTTAATATAAGAATTCAGTGAAATTCTATCACATTTGTTCAATTTACGTCGCTCCTATTTCAGTTAGCGTATTGGGCTAAGCAGCATCTCAAAGTGCATGAAATGGCGAGTAAAATGCACTATTAAACTCCTAGGGTAGGGCAAACAGAGACCCGATTAGATCATTTTATATAACGGTTAATTTAAGAATTCAGCAAAATTCTATCACATTTTTTCAATTTACGTCGCTCCTATTTCAGATAGCGTATTGAGCTAAGCGGCATCTCAAAGCGCATGAAATGGCGAGTAAAATGCACTATTGAACTTCTATGATAGGGCAATCAGAGACCTGATTAGATCATTTTATATTTTGGTTAATATAAGAATTCAGCGAAATTGTATCACATTTGTTTAATTTACGTCGCTCCTATTTCATATAGCGTAATGGGCTAAGCGGCATCTCAAAGCGCATGAAATGACGAGTGAAATGCACTATTAGTCTTTTATGGTAGGGCGAACAGAGACCCGATTAGATCATTTTACATTAAGGTTAATATAAGAATTCAGGGAAATTCTATCACATTTGTTCCATTTACGTCGCTCCTATTTCAGATAGCGTATTGGGCTAAGCGGCATCTCAAAGCCCATGAAATGGCGATTAAAATGCACTATTAAACTTCTAGGGTAAGGCAAACAGATACCCGATTAGATCATTTTATATTACGGTTAATATAAGAATTCAGCGTAATTCTATCACATTTGTTCAACTTACATCGCTCCTATTTCAGATAGCGTACAGGGCTAGGCGGCATCTTAAAGCGCGTGGAGGGGCGAGTAAAATGCACTACTAAACTTCTAGGGTAGGGCAAACAGAGACCCGATTAGATCATTTTATATTATGGTTAATTTAAGAATTCAGCAAAATTCTATCACATTTGTTCAATTTACGTCTCTCCTATTTCAGATAGCGTACTGGGCTAGGCGGCATCTTAAAGCGCGTGGAAGGGTGAGTAAAATGCACTACTAATCTTCCATGATAGGGCAATCAGAGACCCGATTAGATCATTTTATATTTTGTTTTATATAAGATTTCAGGGAAATTCTATCACATTTGTTCAATTTACGTCGCTCCTATTTCAGATAGCATATTGGGCTAAGCGGCACCTCAAAGCGCATGAAATGGCGAGTGAAATGCAATATTAAACTTCTAGGGTAGGGCAAACAGAGACCCGATTAGATCATTTTATATTATGGTCAATTTAAGAATTCAGCATAATTCTTTCTCATTTCTTCAATTTACGTCGCTCCTATTTCAGATAGCTTATTGGGCTTAGCGGCATCTCAAAGCGCATGAAATGGCGAGTAAAATGCACTATTAAACTTCTATGATAGGGCAATCAGAGACCCGATTAGATCATTTTATATTTTGGTTAATATAAGAATTCAGCGAAATTCTATCACATTTGTTCAATTTACGTCGCTCCTATTTCAGATAGCGTATTGGGCTAAGCGGTATCGCAAAGCGCATGAAATGGCGAGTAAAATGCACTAGTAAACTTCTAGGGTAGGGCAATCAGAGACCCGATTGGACCATTTTATATTATGGTTAATTTAAGAATTTAGCAAAATTCTATCACATTAGTTCAATTGACGTCGTTCCTATTTCAGATAGCGTACTGGGCCTTGCGGTATCTTAAAGCGCGTGGAATGGCGAGTAAAATTCACTATTAAACTTCTATGATAGGGCAATCAGAGACCCGATTAGATCATTTTATATTTTGGTTAATATAAGAATTCAGCGAAATTCTATCACATTTGTTCCATTTACGTCGCTCCTATTTCAGATAGCTTATTGGGCTAAGCGGCATCGCAAAGCGCATGAAATGACGAGTGAAATGCACTATTAAACTTCTAGGGTCGGGCAAACAGAGACCCGATTAGATCATTTTACATTAAGGTTAATATAAGAATTCAGGGAAATTCTATCACATTTGTTCAACATACGTCGCTCCTATTTCAGATAGCGTATTGGGCTAAGCGGCATCTCAAAGCGCATGAAATGGCGAGTAAAATGCACTAGTAAACTTCTAGGGTAGGGCAATCAGAGACCCGATTAGATCATTTTATATTATGGTTAATTTAAGAATTCAGCAAACTTCTATCACATTAGTTCAATTTACGTCGTTCCTATTTCAGATAGCGTACTGGGCTATGCGGCATCTTAAAGCGCGTGGAATGGCGAGTAAGATTCACTATTAAACTTCTATGATAGGGCAAACAGAGACCCGATTAGATCATTTTACATTAAGGTTAATATAAGAATTCAGGGAAATTCTATCACATTTGTTCAATTTACGTCGCTCCTATTTCAAATAGCGTACTCGGATAGGCGGCATCTTAAAGCGCGTGGAATGGCGAGTAAAATGCACTATTAAACTTCTATGATAGGGCAATCAGAGACCCGATTAGATCTTTTTATATTTTGGTTAATATAAAAATTCAGCGAAATTCTGTTACATTTGTTCAATTTACGTCGCTCCTATTTCAGATAGCGTATTGGGCTAAGCGGCATCTCAAAGCCCATGAAATGGCGATTAAAATGCACTATTAAACTTCTAGGGTAGGGCAAACAAAGACCCGATTAGATCATTTTATATTGCGGTTAATATAAGAATGCAGCGTAATTCTGTCACATTTGTTCAACTTACGTAGCTCCTATTTCAGATAGCGTACTGGGCTAGGCGGCAACTTAAAGGGCGTGGCAAGGCGAGTAAAATGCACTATTAAACTTCTAGGGTAGGGCAAACAGAGACCCGATAAGATCATTTTACATTATGGTTAATAAAAGAATTCAGCGAAATTCTATCACATTTGTTCAACTTACGTCGCTCGTATTTCAGATAGCGTATTGGGCTAAGCGGCATCTCAAAGCGCATGAAATGGCGAGTAAAATGCACTATTAAACTTCTAGGGTAGGGCAAACAAAGACCCGATTAAATCATTTTATATTATGGTTAATTTAAGAATTCAGCGAAATTCTATCACATTTGATCAATTTACGTCGCTCCTATTTCAGATAGCGTATTGGGCTAGGCGGCATCCTAAAGCGCGCGGAATGGCGAGTAAAATGCACTATTAAGCTTCTATGCTAGGGCAATCAGAGACCTGATTAGATCATTTTATATTTTGGTTAATATAAGAATTCAGTGAAATTCTATCACATTTGTTCAATTTATTTCGCTCCTATTTCTGATAGCGGATTGGGCTAAGCGGCATCTCAAAGCGCATGAAATGGCGAATAAAATGCACTATTAAACTTCTAGGCGAGGGCGAACAGAGACCCGATTAGATCATTTTACATTATGGTTAATACAAGAATTCAGCGAAATTCTATCACATTTGTTCAATTTACGTCGCTCCTATTACAGATAGCTTATTGTGCTTAGCGGCATCTCAAAGCGCATGAAGTGACGAGTGAAATGCACTATTAAACTTCTAGGGTTGGTCGAAGAAAGACCCGAGTAGATCATTTTACATTAAGGTTAATATAAGAATTCAGGGAAATTCTATCACATTTGTTCAATTTACGTCGCTCCTATTTCAGATAGCGTATTGGGCTAAGCGGCATCTCAAAGCGCATGAAATGGCGAATAAAATGAGCTATTCAACTTCTAGGCTAGGGCGAACACAGACCGGATTAGATCACTTTACATTATGGTTAATAAAAGAATTCAGCGAAATTCTATCACATTTGTTCAACTTACGTCGCTCCTATTGCAGACAGCGTATTGGGCTAAGTGGCATCTCAAAGCGCATGAAATGGCGAGTAAAATGCACTATTAAACTTCTAGGGTAGGGCAAACAAAGACCCGATTAAATCATTTTATATTATGGTTAATTTAAGAATTCAGCGAAATTCTATAACATTTGATCAATTTACGTCGCTCCTATTTCAGATAGCGTATTGGGCTAGGCGGCACCCTAAAGCGCGCGGAATGGCGAGTAAAATGCACTATTAAGCTTCTATGCTAGGGCAATCAGAGACCTGATTAGATCATTTTATATTTTGGTTAATATAAGAATTCAGTGAAATTCTATCACATTTGTTCAATTTATTTCGCTCCTATTTCTGATAGCGTATTGGGCTAAGCGGCATCTCAAAGCGCATGAAATGGCGAATAAAATGCACTATTAAACTTCTAGGCGAGGGCGAACAGAGACCCGATTAGATCATTTTACATTATGGTTAATAAAAGAATTCAGCGAAATTCTATCACATTTGTTCAAGTTACGTCGCTCCTATTACAGATAGCGTATTGGGCTAAGTGGCATCTCAAAGCGCATGAAATGGCGAGTAAAATGCACTATTAAACTTCTATGATAGGGCAATCAGAGACACGATTAGATCATTTTATATTTTGTTTAATAAAAGAATTCAGCGAAATTCTATCACATTTGTTCAACTTATGTCTCTGATATTTCAGATAGCGTATTGGGCTATGCGGCATCTCAAAGCGCAAGAAATGGCGAGTAAAATGCACTCTTAAACTTCTATGATAGGGCAATCAGAGACCCGATTAGATCATTTTACATTTTGGTTAGTATAAGAATTCAGTGAAATTCTATCACATTTGTTCAATTTATTTCGCTCCTATTTCTGATAGCGTATTGGGCTAAGCGGCATCTCAAAGCGCATGAAATGGCGAATAAAACGCACTATTAAACTTCTAGGCGAGGGCTAACAGAGACCCGATTAGATCATTTTATATTATGTTTAATTTAAGAATTCAGCAAAATTCTATCACATTTGTTCAATTTACGTCGCTCCTATTTCAGATAGCGTACTGGGCTAGGCGGCATCCTAAAGCGCGCGGAATGGCGAGTAAAATGCACTATTAAACTTCTATGCTAGGGCAATCAGAGACCCGATTAGATCATTTTATATTTTGTTTAATATAAGATTTCAGGGAAATTCTATCACATTTGTTCAATTTACGTCGCTCCTATTTCAGATAGCGTACTGGGCTAGGCGGCAACTTAAAGCGCGTGGAAAGGCGAGTAAAATGCACTATTAAACTTCTATGACAGGGCAATCAGAGACCCGATTAGATCATTTTATATTACGGTTAATATAAGAATTCAGCGTAATTCTATCACATTTGTTCAACTTACGTCGCTCCTCTTTCAGATAGCGTACTGGGCTAGGCGGCATCTTAAAGCGCGTGGAATGGCGAGTAAAATGCACTATTAAACTTCTATGATAGGGCTATCAGAGAACCGATTAGATCATTTTATATTTTGGTTAATATAAGAATTCAGTGAAATTCTATCACATTTGTTCAATTTACGTCGCTCCTATTTCAGTTAGCGTATTGGGCTAAGCAGCATCTCAAAGTGCATGAAATGGCGAGTAAAATGCACTATTAAACTCCTAGGGTAGGGCAAACAGAGACCCGATTAGATCATTTTATATAATGGTTAATTTAAGAATTCAGCAAAATTCTATCACATTTTTTCAATTTACGTCGCTCCTATTTCAGATAGCGTATTGAGCTAAGCGGCATCTCAAAGCGCATGAAATGGCGAGTAAAATGCACTATTGAACTTCTATGATAGGGCAATCAGAGACCTGATTAGATCATTTTATATTTTGGTTAATATAAGAATTCAGCGAAATTGTATCACATTTGTTTAATTTACGTCGCTCCTATTTCATATAGCGTAATGGGCTAAGCGGCATCTCAAAGCGCATGAAATGACGAGTGAAATGCACTATTAGTCTTTTATGGTAGGGCGAACAGAGACCCGATTAGATCATTTTACATTAAGGTTAATATAAGAATTCAGGGAAATTCTATCACATTTGTTCCATTTACGTCGCTCCTATTTCAGATAGCGTATTGGGCTAAGCGGCATCTCAAAGCCCATGAAATGGCGATTAAAATGCACTATTAAACTTCTAGGGTAAGGCAAACAGATACCCGATTAGATCATTTTATATTACGGTTAATATAAGAATTCAGCGTAATTCTATCACATTTGTTCAACTTACATCGCTCCTATTTCAGATAGCGTACAGGGCTAGGCGGCATCTTAAAGCGCGTGGAGGGGCGAGTAAAATGCACTACTAAACTTCTAGGGTAGGGCAAACAGAGACCCGATTAGATCATTTTATATTATGGTTAATTTAAGAATTCAGCAAAATTCTATCACATTTGTTCAATTTACGTCTCTCCTATTTCAGATAGCGTACTGGGCTAGGCGGCATCTTAAAGCGCGTGGAAGGGTGAGTAAAATGCACTACTAATCTTCCATGATAGGGCAATCAGAGACCCGATTAGATCATTTTATATTTTGTTTTATATAAGATTTCAGGGAAATTCTATCACATTTGTTCAATTTACGTCGCTCCTATTTCAGATAGCATATTGGGCTAAGCGGCACCTCAAAGCGCATGAAATGGCGAGTGAAATGCAATATTAAACTTCTCGGGTAGGGCAAACAGAGACCCGATTAGATCATTTTATATTATGGTCAATTTAAGAATTCAGCATAATTCTTTCTCATTTCTTCAATTTACGTCGCTCCTATTTCAGATAGCTTATTGGGCTTAGCGGCATCTCAAAGCGCATGAAATGGCGAGTAAAATGCACTATTACACTTCTATGATAGGGCAATCAGAGACCCGATTAGATCATTTTATATTTTGGTTAATATAAGAATTCAGCGAAATTCTATCACATTTGTTCAATTTACGTCGCTCCTATTTCAGATAGCGTATTGGGCTAAGCGGTATCGCAAAGCGCATGAAATGGCGAGTAAAATGCACTAGTAAACTTCTAGGGTAGGGCAATCAGAGACCCGATTGGACCATTTTATATTATGGTTAATTTAAGAATTTAGCAAAATTCTATCACATTAGTTCAATTTACGTCGTTCCTATTTCAGATAGCGTACTGGGCCTTGCGGTACCTTAAAGCGCGTGGAATGGCGAGTAAAATTCACTATTAAACTTCTATGATAGGGCAATCAGAGACCCGATTAGATCATTTTATATTTTGGTTAATATAAGAATTCAGCGAAATTCTATCACATTTGTTCCATTTACGTCGCTCCTATTTCAGATAGCTTATTGGGCTAAGCGGCATCGCAAAGCGCATGAAATAACGAGTGAAATGCACTATTAAACTTCTAGGGTCGGGCAAACAGAGACCCGATTAGATCATTTTACATTAAGGTTAATATAAGAATTCAGGGAAATTCTATCACATTTGTTCAACATACGTCGCTCCTATTTCAGATAGCGTATTGGGCTAAGCGGCATCTCAAAGCGCATGAAATGGCGAGTAAAATGCACTAGTAAACTTCTAGGGTAGGGCAATCAGAGACCCGATTAGATCATTTTATATTATGGTTAATTTAAGAATTCAGCAAAATTCTATCACATTAGTTCAATTTACGTCGTTCCTATTTCAGATAGCGTACTGGGCTATGCGGCATCTTAAAGCGCGTGGAATGGCGAGTAAGATTCACTATTAAACTTCTATGATAGGGCAATCAGAGACCCGATTAGATCATTTTATATTTTGGTTAATATAAGAATTCAGCGAAATTCTATCACATTTGTTCAATTTGCGTCGCTCCTATTTCAGATAGCTTATTGGGCTAAGCGGCACCTCAAAGCGCATGAAATGGCGAGTGAAATGCACTATTAATCTTCTAGGGTAGGGCAATCAGAGACCCCATTAGATCATTTTATATTATGGTTAATTTAAGAATTCAGCGAAATTCTATCACATTTGTTCAATTTATGTCGCTCCTATTTCAGATAGCGTATTGGGCTAAGCGGCATCTCAAAGCGCATGAAATGGCGAGCAAAATGCACTGTTAAACTTCTAGGGCAGGGCAAACAGAGACCCGATTAGATCATTTTATATTATGGTTAATTTAAGTATTCAGCGTAATTCTGTCACATTTGTTCAACTTACGTAGCTCCTATTTCAGATAGCGTACTGGGCTAGGCGGCAACTTAAAGGGCGTGGAATGGCGAGTAAAATTCACTATTAAACTTCTATGATAGGGCAATCAGAGACCCGATTAGATCATTTTATATTTTGGTTAATATAAGAATTCAGCGAAATTCTATCACATTTGGTCAATTTACGTCGCTCCTATTTCAGATTGCTTATTGGGCTAGGCGGCATCTTAAAGCGCGTGGAATGGCGAGTAAAATGCACTATTAAACTTCTATGATAGGGCTATCAGAGAACCGATTAGATCATTTTATATTTTGGTTAATATAAGAATTCAGTGAAATTCTATCACATTTGTTCAATTTGCGTCGCTCCTATTTCAGTTAGCGTATTGGGCTAAGCAGCATCTCAAAGTGCATGAAATGGCGAGTAAAATGCACTATTAAACTTCTAGGCGAGGGCGAACAGAGACCCGATTAGATCATTTTACATTATGGTTAATAAAAGAATTCAGCGAAATTCTATCACATTTGTTCAATTTACGTCGCTCCTATTACAGATACCTTATTGTGCTTAGCGGCATCTCAAAGCGCATGAAGTGTCGAGTGAAATGCACTATTAAACTTCTAGGGTTGGTCGAAGAAAGACCCGATTAGATCATTTTACATTAAGGTTAATATAAGAATTCAGGGAAATTCTATCACATTTGTTCAATTTACGTCGCTCCTATTTCAGATAGCGTATTGGGCTAAGCGGCATCTCAAAACGCATGAAATGGCGAATAAAATGAGCTATTCAACTTCTAGGCTAGGGCGAACAGAGACCGGATTAGATCACTTTACATTATGGTTAATAAAAGAATTCAGCGAAATTCTATCACATTTGTTCAACTTACGTCGCGCCTATTGCAGATAGCGTATTGGGCTAAGTGGCATCTCAAAGCGCATGAAATGGCGAGTAAAATGCACTATTAAACTTCTATGATAGGGCAATCAGAGACACGATTAGATCATTTTATATTTTGTTTAATAAAAGAATTCAGCGAAATTCTATCACATTTGTTCAACTTATGTCGCTGATATTTCAGATAGCGTATTGGGCTATGCGGCATCTCAAAGCGCAAGAAATGGCGAGTAAAATGCACTCTTAAACTTCTATGATAGGGCAATCAGAGACCCGATTAGATCATTTTACATTTTGGTTAGTATAAGAATTCAGTGAAATTCTATCACATTTGTTCAATTTATTTCGCTCCTATTTCTGATAGCGTATTGGGCTAAGCGGCATCTCAAAGCGCATGAAATGGCGAATAAAACGCACTATTAAACTTCTAGGCGAGGGCTAACAGAGACCCGATTAGATCATTTTATATTATGTTTAATTTAAGAATTCAGCAAAGTTCTATCACATTTGTTCAATTTACGTCGCTCCTATTTCAGATAGCGTACTGGGCTAGGCGGCATCCTAAAGCGCGCGGAATGGCGAGTAAAATGCACTATTAAACTTCTATGCTAGGGCAATCAGAGACCCGATTAGATCATTTTATATTTTGTTTAATATAAGATTTCAGGGAAATTCTATCACATTTGTTCAATTTACGTCGCTCCTATTTCAGATAGCGTACTGGGCTAGGCGGCAACTTAAAGCGCGTGGAAAGGCGAGTAAAATGCACTATTAAACTTCTATGACAGGGCAATCAGAGACCCGATTAGATCATTTTATATTACGGTTAATATAAGAATTCAGCGTAATTCTATCACATTTGTTCAACTTACGTCGCTCCTCTTTCAGATAGCGTACTGGGCTAGGCGGCATCTTAAAGCGCGTGGAATGGCGAGTAAAATGCACTATTAAACTTCTATGATAGGGCTATCAGAGAACCGATTAGATCATTTTATATTTTGGTTAATATAAGAATTCAGTGAAATTCTATCACATTTGTTCAATTTACGTCGCTCCTATTTCAGTTAGCGTATTGGGCTAAGCAGCATCTCAAAGTGCATGAAATGGCGAGTAAAATGCACTATTAAACTCCTAGGGTAGGGCAAACAGAGACCCGATTAGATCATTTTATATAATGGTTAATTTAAGAATTCAGCAAAATTCTATCACATTTTTTCAATTTACGTCGCTCCTATTTCAGATAGCGTATTGAGCTAAGCGGCATCTCAAAGCGCATGAAATGGCGAGTAAAATGCACTATTGAACTTCTATGATAGGGCAATCAGAGACCTGATTAGATCATTTTATATTTTGGTTAATATAAGAATTCAGCGAAATTGTATCACATTTGTTTAATTTACGTCGCTCCTATTTCAGATAGCGTAATGGGCTAAGCGGCATCTCAAAGCGCATGAAATGACGAGTGAAATGCACTATTAGTCTTTTATGGTAGGGCGAACAGAGACCCGATTAGATCATTTTACATTAAGGTTAATATAAGAATTCAGGGAAATTCTATCACATTTGTTCAATTTACGTGGCTCCTATTAAAGATAGCGTATTGGGCTAAGCGGCATTTGAAAGCGCATGAAGTGGCTAGTAAAATGCACTATTAAACCTCTAGGGTAGGGCGAACAAAGACCCGGTTAAATCATTTTATATTATGGTTAATTTAAGAATTCAGCGAAATTCTATCACATTTGTTCAATTTACGTCGCTACTATTTCAGATAGCGTATTGGGCTAAGCGGCATCTCAAAGCGCATGAAATGGCGAGTATAATGCACTATTAAACTTCTAGGATAAGGCAAACAGAGACCCGATTAGATCATTTTATATTACGGTTAATATAAGAATTCAGCGTAATTCTATCAGATTTGTTCAACTTACGTCGCTCCTATTTCAGATAGCGTACTGGGCTACGCGGTATCTTAAAGCGCGTGGAATGGCGAGTAAAATGCACTACTAAACTTCTATGATACGGCAATCAGAGTCCCGATTAGATAATTTTATATTTCGGTTAATATAAGAATTCAGCGAAATTCTATTACATTTGTTCAATTTACGTCGCTCCTATTAAAGATAGCGTATTGGGCTAAGCGGCATCTGAAAGCGCATGAAATGGCGAGTAAAATGCACTATTAAACCTCTAGGGTAGGGCAAACAGAGACACGATTAGATCATTTCATATTTTGGTTAATATAAGGATTCAGCGAAATTCTATCACATTTGTTCAATTTACGTCGTTCCTATTTCAAATAGCGTACTGGGCTAGGCGGCATCTTAAAGCGCGTGGAAAGGCGAGTAAAATGTACTATTAAACTTCTATGATAGGGCAATCAGAGACCCGATTAGATCATTTTATATTTTGTTTAATATAAGATTTCAGGGATATTCTGTCACATTTGTTCAATTTACGTCGCTCCTATTTCAGATAGCTTATTGGGCTTAGCGGCATCTGAAAGCGCATGAAATGGCGAGTAAAATGCACTATTAAACTTCTAGGGTAGGGCAAACAGAGACCCGACTAGATCATTTTATATTATGGTTAATTTAAGAATTCAGCGAAATACTATCACATTCGTTCAATTTACGTCGCTCCTATTTCAGATAGCGTACTGGGCTAGGCGTCAGCATAAAGCGCGTGGAATGGCGAGTAAAATGCACTATTAAACTTCTATGATAGGGCAATCAGAGACCCGATTAGATCATTTTATATTTTGGTTAATAAAAGAATTCAGCGAAATTCTATCACATTTGTTCAATTTATATCGCTCCTATTTCAGATAGCGTATTGGGCTAAGCGGTATCTCAAAGCGCATGAAGTGACGAGTGAAATGCACTATTAAAGTTCTAGGGTAGGGCAAACAGAGACCCGACAAGATCATTTTATATTATGGTTAATTTAAGAATTCAGCGAAATACTATCACATTCGTTCAATTTACGTCGCTCCTATTTCAGATAGCGTATTGGGCTAAGCGGCACCTCAAAGCGCATGAAATGGCGAGTAAAATGCACTATTAAACTTCTAGGGTAAGGCAAACAGAGACCCGATTAGATCATATTACATTATGGTTAATAAAAGAATTCAGCGAAATTCTATCACATTTGTTCAATTTACGTCTCTCCTATTTCAGATAGCGTGTTGGGCCAGGCGGCATCTCAAAGCGCATGAAATGGCGAGTAAGATGTACTATTAAACTTCTAGGATAAGGCAAGCAGAGAACCGATTAGATCATTTTATATTACGGTTAATATAAGAATTCAGCGTAATTCTATCACATTTGTTCAACTTACGCCGCACCTGCTTGAGATAGCGTACTGGGCTAGGCGGCATCTTAAAGCGCGTGGAAGGGCGAGTAAAATGCACTATTAAACTTCTAGGGTAGGGCAAACAGAGACCCGATTAGATCATTTTATATTATGGATAATTTCAGAATTCAGCGAAATTCTATCACATTTGTTCA
Organism: Macropis europaea; assembly: GCA_916610135.2. Lineage (NCBI taxonomy): Eukaryota > Metazoa > Arthropoda > Insecta > Hymenoptera > Melittidae > Macropis > Macropis europaea. The sequence goes on along the minus strand of CAKAJE020001212.1, from coordinate 5,240 downwards.
ATTTACGTCGCTCCTATTTCAGATAGCGTATTGGGCTAAGCGGCATCTCAAAGCGCATGAAATGGCGAGTAAAATGCACTATTATACTTCTAGGCTAGGGCGAACAGAGACCCGATTAGATCATTTTATATTATGGATAATATAAGAATTCAGTGAAATTCTATCACATTTGTTCAACTTACGCCGCACCTGCTTGAGATAGCGTACTGGGCTAGGCGGCATCTTAAAGCGCGTGGAAGGGCGAGTAAAATGCACTATTAAACTTCTAGGCTAGGGCGAACAGAGACCCGATTAGATCATTGTATATTATGGTTAATTTAAGAATTCAACGAAATTCTATCACATTTGTTCAATTTACGTCGCTCCTATTTCAGATAGCATATTGGGCTAAGCGGCATCTCAAAGCGCATGAAATTACGAGTGAAATGCACTATTAAACTTCTAGGGTAGGGCGAACAGAGACCCGATTAGATCATTTTATATTTTGGTTAATATAAGGATTCAGCGAAATTCTTTCACATTTGTTCAATTTACGTCGCTCCTATTTCAGATAGCGTACTGGGCTAGGCGTCAGCTTAAAGCGCGTGGAATGGCGAGTACAATGCACTATTAAACTTCTATGATAGGGCAATCAGAAACCCGATTAGATCATTTTATAATTTGGTTATTATAAGAATTCAGCGAAATTCTATCACATTTCTTCAATTGACGTCTCTCCTATTTCAGATAGCGCAGTGTGCTAAGCGGCATCTCAAAGCGCATGAAATGACGAGTGAAATGCACTATTAAACTTCTTGGTTAAGGCAAAGAGAGTCCCGATTAGATCATTTTATATTACGGTTAATATAAGAATTCAGCAACATTCTGTCACATTTGTTCAATTTACGTTGCTCCTATTTCAGATAGCGTACTGGGCTGGGCGGCATCTTAAAGCGCGTGGAATGACGAGTGAAATGCACTATTAAACTTCTAGGGTAGGGCAAACAGAGACCCGATTAGATCATTTTATATTACCGTTAATTTAAGAATTCAGCAAAATTCTATCACATTTGTTCAATTTACGTCGTTCCTATTTCAGATAGCGTACTGGGCTAGGCGGCACCTTCAAGGGCGTGGAAGGGCGAGTAAAATGCACGACTAAACATCTATGATAGGGCAATCAGAGACCCGATTAGATCATTTTATATTTTGTTTAATATAAGATTTCAGGGAAATTCTATCACATTTGTTCAATTTACGTCGCTCCTATTTCAGATAGCGTATTGGGCTATGCGGCATCTCAAAGCGCATGGAACGTCCAATAGAATGCACTATTAATCTTCTAGGCTAGGGCAAACAGAGACCCGATTAGATCATTTTACATTAAGGTTAATATAAGAATTCAGGGAAATTCTATCACATTTGTTCAATTTACGTCGCCCCTATTTCAGATAGCGTATTGGGCTAAGCGGCATCTCAAAGCGCGTGAAATGGCGAGCAAAATGCACTATTAAACTTCTAGGGTAGGGCAAACAGAGACCCGATTAGATCATTTTGTATTACCGTTAATTTATGAATTCAGCAAAATTCTACCACATTTGTTCAATTTACGTCGCTCCTATTTCAGATAGCGTACTGGGCTAGGCGGCATCTTAAAGCGCGTGGAATGGCGAGTAAAATGCACCATTAAACTTCTATGATAGGGCAATCAGGGACCCGATCAGATCATTTTATATTTTGGTTAATATAAGAATTCAAGGAAATTCTATCACATTTGTTCAATTTACGTCGCTCCTATTTCAGACAGCGTATTCGGCTAAGCGGCATCTCAAAGCGCATGAAATGATGAGTGAAATGCACTATTAAACTTCTATGATAGGGCAATCAGAGACCCGATTAGATCATTTTATATTTTGGTTAATTTAATAATTCAGCAAAATTCTATCACATTTGTTCAATTTACGTCGTTCCTATTTCAGATAGCGTATTGGGCTAAGCGGCATCTCAGAGCGCATGAAATGGCGAGTAAAATGCACTATTATACTTCTAGGGTAGGGCAAACAGAGACCCGATTAGATCATTTTGTATTATGGTTAATTTAAGAATTCAGCAAAATTCTATCACATTTGTTCAATTTACGTCGTTCCTATTTCAGATGGCGTATTGGGCTATGCGGCATCTCAAAGCGCATGAAATGACGAGTAAAATGCACTGTTAAACTTCTAGGGTAGGGCAAACAGAGACCCGATTAGATCATTTTATATTACGGTTAGTATAAGAATTCAGCGTAATTCTATCACATTTGTTCAACATACGTCGCTCCTATTACAGATAGCTTATTGTGCTTAGCGGCATCTCAAAGCGCATGAAGTGACGAGTGAAATGCACTATTAGACTTTTATGGTAGGGCGAACAGAGACCCGATTAGATCATTTTACATTAAGGTTAATATAAGAATTCAGGGAAATTCTATCACATTTGTTCCATTTACGTCGCTCCTATTTCAGATAGCGTACTGGGCTAGGCGGCAACTTAAAGCGCGTGGAAAGGCGAGTAAAATGCACTATTAAACTTCTATGATAGGGCAATCAGAGACCCGATTAGATCATTTTATATTACGGTTAATATAAGAATTCAGCGTAATTCTATCACATTTGTTCAACTTACGTCGCTCCTCTTTCAGATAGCGTACTGGGCTAGGCGGCATCTTAAAGCGCGTGGAATGGCGAGTAAAATGCACTATTAAACTTCTATGATAGGGCTATCAGAGAACCGATTAGATCATTTTATATTTTGGTTAATATAAGAATTCAGTGAAATTCTATCACATTTGTTCAATTTACGTCGCTCCTATTTCAGTTAGCGTATTGGGCTAAGCAGCATCTCAAAGTGCATGAAATGGCGAGTAAAATGCACTATTAAACTCCTAGGGTAGGGCAAATAGAGACCCGATTAGATCATTTTATATAATGGTTAATTTAAGAATTCAGCAAAATTCTATCACATTTTTTCAATTTACGTCGCTCCTATTTCAGATAGCGTATTGAGCTAAGCGGCATCTCAAAGCGCATGAAATGGCGAGTAAAATGCACTATTGAACTTCTATGATAGGGCAATCAGAGACCTGATTAGATCATTTTATATTTTGGTTAATATAAGAATTCAGCGAAATTGTATCACATTTGTTTAATTTACGTCGCTCCTATTTCAGATAGCGTAATGGGCTAAGCGGCATCTCAAAGCGCATGAAATGACGAGTGAAATGCACTATTAGACTTTTATGGTAGGGCGAACAGAGACCCGATTAGATCATTTTACATTAAGGTTAATATAAGAATTCAGGGAAATTCTATCACATTTGTTCCATTTACGTCGCTCCTATTTCAGATAGCGTATTGGGCTAAGCGGCATCTTAAAGCGCGTGGAATAGCGAGTAAAATGCACTATTACACTTCTAGGGTAGGGCAAACAGAGTCCCGATTAGATCATTTTATATTATGGTTAATTTAAGAATTCACCGAAATTCTATCACATTTGTTCAATTTACGTCGCTCCTATTTCAGATAGCGTATTGGGCTAAGCGGCATCTCAAAGCCCATGAAATGGCGATTAAAATGCACTATTAAACTTCTAGGGTAAGGCAAACAGATACCCGATTAGATCATTTTATATTACGGTTAATATAAGAATTCAGCGTAATTCTATCACATGTGTTCAACTTACATCGCTCCTATTTCAGATAGCGTACAGGGCTAGGCGGCATCTTAAAGCGCGTGGAGGGGCGAGTAAAATGCACTACTAAACTTCCATGATAGGGCAATCAGAGACCCGATTAGATCATTTTATATTTTGTTTTATATAAGATTTCAGGGAAATTCTATCACATTTGTTCAATTTACGTCGCTCCTATTTCAGATAGCATATTGGGCTAAGCGGCACCTCAAAGCGCATGAAATGGCGAGTGAAATGCAATATTAAACTTCTAGGGTAGGGCAAACAGAGACCCGATTAGATCATTTTATATTATGGTCAATTTAAGAATTCAGCATAATTCTTTCTCATTTCTTCAATTTACGTCGCTCCTATTTCAGATAGCTTATTGGGCTTAGCGGCATCTCAAAGCGCATGAAATGGCGAGTAAAATGCACTATTACACTTCTATGATAGGGCAATCAGAGACCCGATTAGATCATTTTATATTTTGGTTAATATAAGAATTCAGCGAAATTCTATCACATTTGTTCAATTTACGTCGCTCCTATTTCAGATAGCGTATTGGGCTAAGCGGTATCGCAAAGCGCATGAAATGGCGAGTAAAATGCACTAGTAAACTTCTAGGGTAGGGCAATCAGAGACCCGATTGGTCCATGTTATATTATGGTTAATTTAAGAATTTAGCAAAATTCTATCACATTAGTTCAATTTACGTCGTTCCTATTTCAGATAGCGTACTGGGCCTTGCGGTATCTTAAAGCGCGTGGAATGGCGAGCAAAATTCACTATTACACTTCTATGATAGGGCAATCAGAGACCCGATTAGATCATTTTATATTTTGGTTAATATAAGAATTCAGCGAAATTCTATCACATTTGTTCCATTTACGTCGCTCCTATTTCAGATAGCTTATTGGGCTAAGCGGCATCGCAAAGCGCATGAAATGACGAGTGAAATGCACTATTAAACTTCTAGGGTCGGGCAAACAGAGACCCGATTAGATCATTTTACATTAAGGTTAATATAAGAATTCAGGGAAATTCTATCACATTTGTTCAACATACGTCGCTCCTATTTCAGATAGCGTATTGGGCTAAGCGGCATCTCAAAGCGCATGAAATGGCGAGTAAAATGCACTAGTAAACTTCTAGGGTAGGGTAATCAGAGACCCGATTAGATCATTTTATATTATGGTTAATTTAAGAATTCAGCAAAATTCTATCACATTAGTTCAATTTACGTCGTTCCTATTTCAGATAGCGTACTGGGCTATGCGGCATCTTAAAGCGCGTGGAATGGCGAGTAACATTCACTATTAAACTTCTATGATAGGGCAATCAGAGACCCGATTAGATCATTTTATATTTTGGTTAATATAAGAATTCAGCGAAATTCTATCACATTTGTTCAATTTGCGTCGCTCCTATTTCAGATAGCTTATTGGGCTAAGCGGCACCTCAAAGCGCATGAAATGGCGAGTGAAATGCACTATTAATCTTCTAGGGTAGGGCAATCAGAGACCCCATTAGATCATTTTATATTATGG